>JAOTOM010001105.1:0-58154 GCA_034440615.1 Ashinkailepas kermadecensis
ATGAAACTTGTAAGAGGGCTTGATATTCTTTGGCAGAGTTCGGTGCCCCTCCCCATCAACAAACCCCCTCCCCCACCCCCCACCCATCCACCCACCCCGGCCAGGCTCCCCCAACCAGGCTCCCCAACCAGGCTCCCCAACCAGGCTCCCCCAACCAGGCCCTCCCCCGCGGTGTCGCTGCCGCAAGTGGGCAAGAAGAGTCCAGGATACAAGAAGCCTGGTCAGGTGATCAGGTGTAGGAACACGCACCAGCATCGCAATTCGAATAGCTTTGCAGCGAAGACATGTGTACTGCGTCCATCCATAATAGTTTTCGAGAGTCCGCAGCTATGCACAGTGGAGGAGGCTGGTGCACCTTTGGTATTGTCTATGCAACACCAGTCAAAATATTGGTGTTGCCATGCACTACCAATATTTTGATTTCCTTCCGTACCAGTACTGGTCACCGAATACTGATGTTAGCTTATGAATTTGATAGAGCAACGAGTTCCTTTTAAATAAAAGTCAAATGTTGCTCTATATATCAAAGTACATCAGGCATTTATCAATGATGCAAACGCCTATAACTTTGGTTCTGCCAATCCAACGCTACTAATTTTCCCGATTTTCCATTTAGCCCACGCCGTTACATGAGAACAATGTAGTTGAATCACATGTTGGCAGTGCTAATAATTCCACGAAACCTCCACCTATGGCTAGGTATGGACTTCTGCGTCGTGATTAAGGTGCAGCACAGTCTTCATCTTTCGCTCCGAACTATATCCATGGAACCTTGAGCCCTCTTACGAGCTTTATATGAACTACAACTTAACAGATGGCGCTAAAGAACAGTCGAATGGTGGCACAACCTCGCTCCGGCAGGTGAGCTGTATCCAAGGGTGTCAATTTATATATTGGAGGCAAAGGCGCAGCCAAGGGGCGGCCGGGGGCCCACCCCTCCCCCTTAGCACCCAAAGATACACTAAATTAAACTATAAATTTTGATATTTTCACTACGTAAAACCCTAAATTTTCGTCGCGCGAAGCGCGCCGGAAGCTGTATATCATCGTATTTGTATTTGGTTGGGCCTACCTTAAGAAAATCCTGGTTGCGCCACTCCTCAGAGAGGGGAGCACTGGCCACTCAATCATTCATTTCCCCATCCTCCCATCAGATCGAAGCTTAACCATTAGGTCTAGGGCTTAAGCTGGGCAAAAAAAATGATATTCGAGGAAACTTTGGCCATCAAAAAGGTAATCCCCCCCCCCCCTCCGCAATACATTTCACAAAGCGACGCTGGTGGCCATGCCACTGGAAACTAACCAACAAGATATTGATTAAATGAGATTGCACACTACACCCAGAACAACGAGTGTAGATTCATGGGTGCTCCATGAACAGCTTTCTCAGTACTTAACAATTAGTTTTGTTCAGCAGCATCGCTCCTTGTTGCTCAACTGATGTTTTAACCACATAAAATTGACCATATTTGACTAGAACATCCGTCAAGACTCATTGAGCACGTACAAACCTCTGTTTTACTACTCACAATATTTTTTCGGGGGTGCATTGGCCAAGGTAGCTTCAGTGCATACATGAGATATTCGTTATGGAGAGACACATGTGGATGAGCTCTGAACTTGTTTGGGTTTGGGATAAACTTGAAAAGTTGCTGATTGCGCTGGTAGCGAAATAATAGAAATGCCACCAAGTTTCTCTGAGTGGCTTCGCTAGAAACATTTTCTTTGTTTTTAACTAACATGATCCTTATGTGTGCTTCATCATTAGGCATGGCACGTGCTACTTTGCGGTGACAATTATTTTAGTCTTGGGATGTAGATAACGGTGCCATCATGATGGGTATGCATGTCTTACAACTACTCTCCAGCACATGCGCGTAGGAGCGGCCCAGAAATTGGCGGCGGGGCTCAAACCGATCTTTGGGCCAATTCTTTCCTGCTAGCGCCATCATGTCAATGGTTAAGAGCGGAGACTATTGAGGGGCATGACCCCCTGCCGGCCCGCCCCCTGTTCCTACGCCCATGCTTCAACACACGTAGCTATTTCCAGTACCTTTCATCCGATCTACATTTGGCATGTTCACCTCCATTGGTCTATTCCAGCCAGTCATGCCACCGTGGTAAGTGTCGCCTATGTCACATCAATGTTGCTGATATTTAACATCGGACTGATAGGCATTGACTGGAAATAATGGCATCATTTGCCACACAAAATTTCGCCACGCTCCTACACCCATGCATATCATACCCTGTTCCGCATCGGTACTGCGACAGCATCCACACCGCGACTAACAGCTCACGACACAACGGATCTGACGTTGTTGCTGCTCTGGGCGCCACTGTACTGATCTGGGCGCCACTGTTTTTCATCATCATCATCATCATAACGTTTATTGCAATCATCTTACAGTTCTGTTGGACATTCTCTCAGAGTGGTGCAAAAGCACTAGGTGCTTAAATCATGGCACCCATCTGAAGTTATGGATTGACACTGTAGCAAAATTTAAACATTAGCACACTCTTCTCAATCAGATATTTTCTGATATATCCATAACCGCCGACGCCACAGATCATCTGTGAAGCCACCGCCAAATCCAGCATGGGTCGCGACCCCAATTTAATGAAACTTTAGGCCATTATTAACTGGTTAGCAATGTTAGTTCATGTAAAATCTATGGGTTTCGAATAAAAAGTTGTGAAAATGGCAAGCCACCACCCAACCGTCGTTTTCGCTCAATCCGTCCCCATGTAGCAGGATACGAAGCTTGGTTAGTGGCTGGAATTCTGGAAAATTCTGGCAGAGATGTTGTGAAATGTTGTTGAATAGTTTATTTGGAGGGTCAATGTGATTTGGACAATCTATAATTAGGTGCCAGACATTTTCGTTTTGGCAGCCTCAAGAACATTCGGGAGATGCACGTTTTTGAATTCGAAATAGATGGGAGTTTAGATGAGACATATCAACCCGAAGTCTGGTATGAAGGGAGTTGCCTTTCTTTGATCCAAAAGTGTAGAATTTTGGTGGACTGGGCACACCGAACTGCTGCGTAATCGCTTTTTTTAAGGATATGTGGGGGGGACAGCGTGTGCTTTCGCTTAGGCTGTTCCAAAGACGTCCAGTAGCTGGGAAGAACGATTTTTTAAAGGATGATGTGTGGTTTGCAGCTACTGTGTGATGGCTGGCGTTACGAAGTTCCCCACCTATCTCGTGCACACGTGTTTGAGGTATGATAGTACTGATATAGTTTGGTGTGTTTTGTTCTGAGTCGCTTAATTTATGATAAAGTATCAGCTTCTGTATGCGTCGTCTGGTAAATAGTGAGAACCATCCTAGGTCGAGTCGAATTTTGTCAGTAGATGATATAAAGAGTGTCGCGGTTACTAGCCGTCCTGCTCTGGCTTGTAGAGTCTCTAGTCGTGTTGCATCTTGGATCGTAATTTGTCCATCGTAAATAACATCACAATAGTCAAAGTGAGGTCTGATGTATGTGGTGTATATCTGATCTAGAATCGGTCTGGGTATATATTTTGCAATAGGATACAGTGGACCAAGTGCTCTGTTAATTTGTTTGCAAATTATGTTTATGTGCTCGTGAAAGTGAAGATCTTGGGACAGGGTAAGTCCGAGATGGGTATGTGTGTCAGCTGTTACTGTTCTGGGCGCCACTGTTACTGCTCTTGGCGCCACTGTGCTGATCTGACGTTGTTACTGCTCTGGGCGCCACTGTGCTGATCTGACGTTGTTACTGCTCTGGGCGCCACTGTTACTGCTCTGGGTGCCACTGTGCTGATTTGACGTTGTTACTGCTCTGGGCGCCACTGTACTGATCTGACGTTGTTACTGCTCTGAGCGCCACTGTACTGATCTGGGCGCCACTGTTGCTGCTCTGGGCGCCACTGTACTGATCTGACGTTGTTATTGCTCTGGGCACTACTGTTACTGCTCTGGCGCCACTGTTACTACTCTGGGCACCACTGTACTGCTCTAACGCTGTCACTACTCTGGGCGCCACTGTGCTGATCTGACGTTGTCACTGCTCTGGGCGCCACTGTTACTGCTCTGGGCGCCACTGTACTGATCTGACGTTGTCACTACTCTGGGCGCCACTGTTACTGCTCTGGGCGCCACTGTACTGATCTGACGTTGTTATTGCTCTGGGCACCACTGTTACTGCTCTGGCGCCACTGTTACTACTATGGGCGCCACTGTACTGATCTGACGTTGTCACTGCTCTGGGCGCCACTGTTGCTGCTCTGGGCACCACTGTACTGATCTAACGCTGTCACTACTCTGGACGCCACTGTACTGATCTGACGCTGTCACTGCTCTGGGCACCACTGTTACTGCTCTGGGCACCATTGTACTGATCTAACGCTGTCACTGCTCTGGGCACCACTGTTACTGCTCTGGGCACCACTGTTACTGCTCTGGGCACCACTGTACTGATCTGACGCTGTCACTGCTCTGGGCACCACTGTTACTGCTCTGGGCACCACTGTTACTGCTCTGGGCACCACTGTACTGATCTGACGCTGTCACTGCTCTGGGCACCACTGTTACTGCTCTGGGCACCACTGTTACTGTTCTGGGCACCACTGTACTGATCTGACGCTGTCACTGCTCTGGGCACCACTGTTACTGCTCTGGGCACCACTGTACTGCACTAACGCTGTCACTACTCTGGACGCCACTGTACTGATCTGACGCTGTCACTGCTCTGGGCGCCACTGTTACTGCTCTGGGCGCCACTGTACTGATCTGACGTTGTCACTGCTCTGAGCGCCACTGGCACTGCTCTGGGTGCCACTGCTACTGCTCTGGCCTTCACCGTCACTGTTCTGAGCGTCACTGATTCCTCGAAACGTCGATGCCACATTACGTCTCAATGATATATTTGCTGAAGACATCGTTCGGACTGACATAGCAATTGCTAATGTGGCTGGGGTTTGCTCCTCATGGTATAGCGCCTCTACTCCTGAGTCGGGCAATTTTTTATAGTCTGATGCTGAATCACTGGCTCCCTGTATCCTGTCTTCATGTTTTTTTTTGTGCCGGACATGTATGCTCAGGAGGTATATATGCATGTATGCTTTTCCTTGCTTCCCAGATTAAAACAATATACTATTTGGTATTTGCTGGTGACAGATGTCAGGATGATAGGTTTTGTGTTTGCACTCCGCCACTATGAATGCTTCGGGACCTGATTATGCTGTCCTAGGCGGCAAAATTCGTAAGCTGTGCATGGCACGTGAATTCTGTGCAAATTGGGTACACTCATTCGGACCAGGACCAATGGGAAGCGTTGGATCGCATTTTGGACAAAAGGTTAGTGATAGTTATAGTCGGCGATGTGCCAGGTTAGTGATAGTTATAGTCGGCGATGTGCCAGGTTAGTGATAGTTATAGTCGGCGATGTGCCAGGTTAGTGATAGTTATATGACAGTCGGCGATGTGCCAGGTTAGTGATAGTTATGTGACAGTCGGCGATGTGCCAGGTTAGTGATAGTTATATGACAGTCGGCGATGTGCCAGGTTAGTGATAGTTATGTGACAGTCAGCGATGTGCCTGTTCTCCCAGATATTTTAGTACTTACGAGAATGTGGGGAGGGGGAGGCTGGTAACTGACAGTGAGGCGCGACGCGTGCCCAAACGCTGAGATATGCTGGCAACACGATCTCAGGGTCAGTAGCATGGACTGCGGTGATAGTGCAGAAACTGTTTTAGTGGTATCTCCGACTCGGACTGGAGAGGATAGTGCGTAGTGAAAATTTTGTTCCTGGTGTCACTACCAATTATTATGATCTGAAAAGGAACGGTGGAAATGGAACCAAAACAAAAGAACACAGATATAAAAAATGTAACAAGGGAGGTCAAAATGCATCCGGGATGCGGAGTGATGCGAAATGCGAAATCTGGAAATGCGAAGTGATGGAACTATTGGAGAATGGAGATATTCATGTAGGTTAGAAAGCGCCTGCTGTATGCTGGTCTGCTGCGCTTGTGTGCTTAAAACCGCAGTAAAACGGTCCAAAATGCACGATGCGATGCAAAGCAGAAAAGACACAGGGCAATTGACACTGATGAACGCAATCGGTGGCTTTCACAGCTACTGACTATAGCGGACTGTAAATGCAAATACGTTCAATGTTGTTCGTGTCCGAGCATGACACGCATAGCCGATATGGAAGTGGAGTTTGTTCTAGGTCAGCGCGACTGCGTGCTATGCGGATAGCTGGCCTGGATAAAGCTGAAGCTGAAGGGAAAAGCAAGCCTGTCAAGGGGAGACAAGGGAGGCTCGGCGGAGCGGACGGTTGTAGGCCTACCTCATATTCGCAGTAGGTCCATCTGGACTCCACCCATGACCTATGCCACCGGCGTGTGCAGCCAATACTAGCATGGACATATCCAGGGATGACTTAGCCGTGTAATGGGCTTCCTGGGAGCGACGTGGCACAGAACGACACCAGACAGGCCGATGTAGCACGGAACTACACCAGACAGGCCGATGTGGCACAGAACTACACCAGACAGGCCTGGCAGCAGGCCGATGTGGCACAGAACTACACCAGACAGGCCTGGCAGCAGGCCGATGTGGCACAGAACGACACCAGACAGGCCGATGTAGCACAGAACTACACCAGAGAGCCCTGGCAGCAGACCGATGTGGCACAGAACGATACCAGACAGGCCGATGTAGCACAGAACTACACCAGAGAGCCCTGGCAGCAGGCCGATGTAGCACAGAACTACACCAGACAGTCCTGGCAGCAGGCCGATGTGACATTTTGAATCGAGTCGGTGCTGCCCTTATTAATGCCTATGAAATGGACAACCATACTGTTGAAATCCAGTGACAGTGAAAATCGTGAAAATTTGGCGAGGACGAGACGCAGTAAAACGAACAACAATACACGACCAGCGGAGCACTGTCCATAAAAAGGGGCTAATTAGCTTGTAGTTTGACGGCGGAAAGAATGTGACATGCGAAAAATACAATCGATGTGGAGGGACGAGCACATCGCAGTTATTTCTGATCAAGATGTATATCACCTGTCCTGCATCTCAATCTGGCAGTGCGGCGAGGCCCCTAAGGGGAGGAGGCAGGCCCACTGAGCGCGCCTATGGCTAACAGCAACATGTGGTACTGAAGAAGAACTATCATCGCAGCATAGACTTCCGCTATGTGCGTGTGTGTGAGGAGTGCAAGCTCATTACGGCCTCACTAATAGATATGTGGTGTGCCCTAGTTTCCATGAATTACTACATTAAGATGTCCCCCTTGTAAATGTTCACCGATGTTGGTGAGAAGAAAGAATAAGCAAGAACGTAGCTTACTTGCTGCCCCATGGCAAAAGAAGTCTCATGATTGATGCTGGAAAGGATGAGAAACAGGAAAGACGAGTGATCGCTAGTTGAAAATGCTTTGATCCGGTGTGTGACAAACGAAGATTGGTAGATTGGATTGGAAGAAGATTGGAATCTTCTTCCCACGTTTTCTGGTGGCTAAGAAATCTGGATATCCGCTGAGCTTTGATGCACCTCATCTCTTTGGTTAAATACGCTCCGAGATTGGCAACCCAACTGAGGCTCTAGTTAGGAGTTCTTTCTTGGACCTTTCCGTTTTACTTTGTCTACGGATGTGCTTTAGGGCTCTAGCCAATTTTTGTTAGGGGCCCGGCACATTTTTGCAGCCCCGCTCTTTTTATGGTTTTGTTGCGTTTTTGTGCACCGACGATATCTTTTTTTTAATATATCGGCGCGTTTTCCCGGACCCCGAAGTGTTTATTTAATGCCGGTCCTTTTCTTCCTTTTCTGGGACTATGTCGATTTTTTAGGGCCCCAGCCTGTTTTTGAGGTCCCCATGCGTTCTCAAGGCCCCGGTGTGCTTTGAGGGCCCCGTTGCGTTTTGTTTTCAGCTCCCGATGTGTTTATTTCGAGCTGCAACTCATGTTTTAAGGGCCTGCCGCTTTTTGCCAGACTCATTACGCTTTGGAAGGCCCGGTGCATTTTTGTCCTCCAGTTGTGCTCTTAGGGTCCCGCTGTCTTCATTTGGGGTTCCTCGCTCACATTTGTGGGACCCCAGCACGATATTGGGGGCTCAGGTATAACCTCCCGGGGTCCCTTCGTGACTTTTCGGGCCCAGGTGCGTGGTTATGGGGGGGGCTCCGACGCCAATTTTCTGGGCTCGACGAAATTTTTGGTGACTTCTTAATTATGTAATGTGCTGTATGACCTGTGCAGTCGATGCGCCCCTAAACCACAATAACTAACAAGAATTATGTAAAGTTCGAGCCACGGCCCGATTTTTCTGGCCCCCGGCGACATTTTTTGGTATCCCGTCGCGATTTTTCTAACTCTGGTACGTTTTTCGGTGCCGTATACCATTTGTTAAGGCATCCGATGGTATGTTTCGGTTAAGGAGCGATTTTCCTGGCATGGACATTTATTTTTCGGAATCTCTCTTTAATTTGGAGGGCTCCGGCTTAATCCTTGTCGGGTTTCTATGCGATTTTTGGGCCACGCTGTGCTTATTTGTGGCCATCGACTCCAATTTTTTGGAGCCACGAGGGGAATTTTTAATGCCCCGACCAGAATTTATGGGAATACCGACAGGAATTTTGGGTCCCAGGCGCGATATTTGGGGGCATGCGCTAGTTCGCGGGGCGCGTTGTACTTATCTGGGCCCCTGCGCGATGTTGGCATTCCCGGCGCAAATTTGTGGGTCCGGTGCAAGTTTTTTTGGTGCCGGTTGTATTTATTTATAACCTCTAATTCTGGGGTCCCGACGCGAATCTATGGGGCCCAGAATCATTTTTGGGGACTCCGACGCGATTGTTGGGTTCTTGGAATCCCACCTCTTCAGGATGGAGGGGGGGTAATTTGCCTCTTTGGTTTGCCACAGCGGCTGCTCAAGTATTTTTCAGCCGATGTCAACCTTCAGAGTAAAAAGGCCCTTAGGAGAACTTTCTTTCAGGACTTGTTCTGAAGTATCCGGTGCTCGGGTCGACTCGAAGGAATCCTTTTGGGATTTTTTTTCGGTCACCTTCAATTTTTTGTCAGCTTCCTACGCGATATTCTTGGGCCTCGGTACGATTCTTCGGGCTCCCAGTGCATTTTTTTCAGTGCTCCAACGTGCTTCTTTTTCCGGGGCCCGACGCGTTTTTGAAATCTTTGACGCAATTTGTGTGGCCGCAGAGTAACATTCCGGGTATGAGTTGATTTTTGGGAAGCCAGCTGCGACTTGTGGGGCTCCGGTGCGACTTTTTGGGCCCCTAATGATTTCCAAGGGTAGCGGTGCGACGTTTTTGGGTCTAAGTGCGATTTTTGGACCCTGTCTTCATTTGTTGGGATGCCAGTCGCGAGTTTTAGTGGCCTCAACACGAATTTGGGGGTCCAACACGTTGTGATTTCTATTGGAACAGTTGCGGGGACCCCAGAGTGATTTTGCATGTCCGGACTTTTTTTCTCGTTGCCCCGGCTTCATTTATTTGGTGTTCCCGATGTTACTTTTGGGGCCCCGGTGCGACCTGTCGAACGCCTCGCGTTATTTGCATGGGCCCGGGTGCGACTTTTCGGTACCTTCATGCTCAGTGTGATTTTCAGTGGCCCCGGCCCAACCTTTTGGAGTCCCCATTGTGATTTTCAAGAACCCCGGCACGACTTTTTCGGCCCCCAGCTTGATTTTCTGGGCTTAGGCGCGAACTTTTGAAGCCCCAGCGTGATTTTCAGGCGCCCAGCCCGTCTTTCTGCGGCACCCATCGTGATTTTCAAGGACCACGGCACGACTTCTTTGTGCTCCCAACATGATTGTATCGGTGCTCGGTCCAACTTTTTGGGGCTCCAGCGCAATTATCAGGGGCCCGACCCGACCTTTTGGGACCCAGCGTGATTTTGAGGACCTGGCAAGTCTTTCTGGTGCCAAGTGTTGTTTTCGAGGGCCCCGGCATGACTTCCGGTCTCTTTGGCCTCCAGCAGGATTTCCAGGTTCCCGGCCCGACCTCTTATGGCCTTAGCGTGATTTTCTGAGGCCCTGGCGCGATTTATCGGGGTCCCGGCGCGACCCTTTGGAGGCCCAGCGGTATTTTCAGGGACCCAGTCCAACATTTTGAAGCCATCAGCGTTATTTTAGGGCCCCGGAACGATTTTTGAGGCCCCAATGTTATTTTCAGGGATCTTGGTGGGATTTTGGGAGCCACATTGTCATTTTCAGGGACCCCTGCGCGACTTATTGGGCCCCCAAAGTGATTATTATGTTTCCCGGTGTGATTGTTGGGGACACCAGCAGGATTTTTTGGGAGCCTGGCGTTATTTTTCCGAACCCTGGCGCGATATTTGGGCCCACAATCTCTCATGGGGAGGGGGACTGCTGCAATGCCCCCCGCCCCCCGTCGGTACGCCATTGCGCATGTCCCAATGATTGTATAGTTTAACAATGACTTCTATGGAGTACATCGCACAAAATCGACTTTTCTATGCCCATTTAACTGCTTGCACCACAAGTAGTGTTCAGAAATATACACCCTGCAATTGGCCTAAATTCATCCCATTATCTTCTGGGTTCTTAAATCTCAGCCTGGGCGTACACACTGGACGAGAAAATGCCTTGATAGTAGTCTCCGTTGTAATTCGGTGTCTTAATGCTCTTAATCCAAATGTTTTCATTGAATATATTATGGGATCAGAGTCTATGCTAAGCAGATATTGTTACATATACCATTAGCCCACCATCGTACGGAATCATTTCTGTTGAACGATATAATTTGAATTAAATGTTTAACATGCTGTCAATGCCACTACGCAGTTACCCAGCTGAAGATCCACTCGGGTCAGTTGCCATGCTCGTCATGTGCCTTGTCAGGTCACATGACAAGCATCACTCGTTACTCGTCACATCATCACTCTTCACATCACTCTTCATGCGACCTTGTCAGGTCGCATCACGAGCGTCTAATCCTCTCTGGGGATTCTAAGATTCTGAGAGGCGTTCTCGCACTTGAAGTTGATATAATAGTGTGTGGACTTCATTATTGTATCTATGCTACCATAATACATAATGGAAATAAGTATTTTGCGATGCTGGATGCCAGCACCGATAATACCCAGGCCTCTCAATCGAAAGGTTGGATATCTGTGTGCTGTGCCAAACGGAAAATCCATTGAAATGCGGAAATTTTTACGTTCTATTCCATACTACAGTCACGCAATGGATGTATCGTGGTAGTAATTTGCATGCTTCAATTATCAAAATGCATGTAAATGTTGAAGTGTATGACAGCTAGGACCAAGACCGTATAATACATAGCTCTGTAATATCAAGGCAAGGAAATTGCACTTGCAAATTGTATGTCTTACCTTGATTGTGTTACGTTACTGACCTCAGCCTTTACAATACTCTACTCTAGGCGATATTAATGAAGTCGATGTTAAATATGTTAACCGTCAAAGAACCACAGTGAAACTCTAGTATGAATGTATTTTGGTACAGGCTGACACATTATCTGCTTTATAGTCTTTTCATAACATAATATTAGGTGTGAATATCCATATATCTGTTGTATTACATCAACTCCTGAATTAGTTGCGTTGTTGTACGGTCATATCCAGGTGTGCATGACTTAAGAAGTGAAGTGTTGCGATGTGATATGTACAGCTTTTACTTAGTTATAGATTGCAGAGAGTTTTTCACATATTAAAATGTGTGCATACTGCATTTTAGGAAATTTAGATGTCTTAAAAGTGGGAGAGCCAGCTACCATTGTTCCCCCCCCCCCCACATACACACTTTGAAAAGTGGATGGGTCATGGCCCCCGAAAGCCCTGGCCGAGATCCAACACACACCACCAGGTGTCCCTGCTCCTGTGCACACATAAGCTTTCGAGAGAGCGGTTCAGTTGGGTACCGAGGCCTCTCAAAACGTGATCGACGTGGTGGCTCTAGGCTACTACGTCATTCCAACTCTACGTAACCGGCGAGAGCATCCACAACTCTCCCGGAATTGAAGGTACGAGCAAATTTGAGCAATTAAGCAAGATGGGTGTATGATTGTCAGCACAACAACATGTACATGTAAACAATGATCGGGCCACGGGTCCAGGAGTGGGGAGGCGGGTGTCGCAGGAGGTCTAAAGGGGGCCTCGGTCGCAGGGGGCCTCGGTCGCTAAAGGGAGCCGCCTCCTCTCATGTCGTGGTCCTGTTTTTCCTTCTTGGGGACCTACAATTTCGTCTGGGGAATCATCCTTGGTCTTGATGGCCTCCTTCACATCGTGGGGCCGCTTACGCCGTATCAGGTGCTCTTCTTCTGTCTCGGAGTCTCCTCTTCCGTCTTGGGGGCCTCTTATGTCGTGCGGGGCCTCCTGTCTGACTGGGGTGGGGGTCCTTCGTGAGGGCGCAAGTTTTTGTTAAAACTGGCCTCATGATGCTTAAAAGCCCTCCTCCTGCACCTTTGACTTCATATTTCTGTTTCTTTCAAAACTTCCTAAAATGTTTCGTTGCATAAGCTACGTATCGAAATGTTTCCAGATGCCATGGGGTCCTCTGAGCCTCGTAACCTTCCCCATGTAAGATGACCTCCTGGGCGAAGAGTGTGGGGTGTGAGAGGGGGAATATATTTACCACCCGAGGTCTGAAAAGTGGGGGATGAGTCCCCCTCATGTTCCACGGTCCCTGCATGCGACACTTGCTTTAGCGTATGAAAACGAACCTGATTTGAGGAACATGGCAGTATTATGGACATATGTGCCTAGATCGCGCAGTTTCCGAGGAAAATGCATTAATTCCCAGTATCGAACAGAAGGGCTGTGCAGGTGCCCAGAATAGTCAGAGGAGTGCCCTCCGCACTCTGGAGCGGGACGATGCAGGTGCGGCAGAAGTCAGAGGCGTGACCCCACTCTGGGCAGCGGTACAGGTGCGGTAACCGACAGAGGTGTAGCTCCACTCGAGACACCGGTACAGGCGCCACAGCCGGCAGAGGCGTAGTCCTCCCCACCCTGAACCGGGGCGGTACAGATACGGCAGCCATCAGAGGCGTGGCCCCACTCAAGGAAGCGGTGCAGGTGCCGCAGCCGATAGAGACGTGTCCCCACTCGAGGAAGCGCTGCAGGTGCCGCAGCCGGCAGAGGAGGGGCCTCACTGGAGGAAGCGGCACAGGTGCCGCAGCCGGCAGAGGCGTGCCCCTGCCGGGCCGGCGGCACAGCGACCTGCGGCGTGTTGACCCGGCTGATGGCCGGCCAGGTGGGCGCACCGTCGCAGATATCAAATTGGTCGGTCAACACTCGGTTTGCTCAAGACGTGAGGCCGGCCGCACGGCGAGCTTTGAGTCGGCCGACTTCAAACAGAGATCAAGGTGCGCCGCCGTTCTGGAAGCACATTCCCGTCATCGGCGGCTATCGTCGGTTTCCGCCGGCGGGCTGAGTGGCGGTGCGGCGAGCGTGTGCTCAGGCGGCCAATACCCGACGTACAAAAAACACCCAACTGGCGCATGGTACGTGTCGCCCATGTCAACTGAACACGATAGACGCTCGAGCAAATCCGCCGTATTGTTCCTCGTGCACTGTGCCAAGCCGTGCGCTTACGTGAGCAGCATATTGTCACAGAGCTATCACGCTCGGCTCACTTCGAGTGCGTCAGCACGGCGGGCTGAGCAGCGCGTGCTGTGCTGCGGCCACAGCCAAGCCGACAGAGGCCGGCGGTGCTGCACCGCCCGGCTCTCAGAGAACAGCCGCCAGCACGCCTCGTTGGTCTCCTGTGCCATCCGGTTCTGGCGCGCAATGGCTCTGTTTATTTGCACGGACCGACCAGCGCACGCGGCGGCGATTCCAGTGCGTTTGTCCGGCAACAATCTGGTGGCGGTGTGACGGCTCTGGACGGCCACGGCAGGAGGCGTCTGGAAGCGGGGTTGGTACAGGCCGGCCACCCCGCACCGTCGCTTCAAGCGAGGCGGCAGTCCGGCTACGGACGGCGGTCGATTCAGGCGGAGATGGCAGACCAGCTGCAATAGATAGGAGCCATGGGCGGGGTGATAGAACAGCTGCAATATATAGGAGCCATGGGCAGGGTGATAGACAAGCTGCAATATATAGGAGCTATGGGCGGGGTGATAAACCAGCTGCAATATATAGGAGCCATGGGCGGGGTGATAAACCAGCTACAATAGATAGGAGCCATGGGCGGGGTGATAGACCAGCTGCAATAGATAGGAGCCATGGGCGGGGTGATAGACCAGCTGCAATATATAGGAGCCATGGGCGGGGTGATAGACCAGCTGCAATAGATAGGAGCCATGGGCGGGGTGATAGACCAGCTGCAATATATAGGAGCCATGGGCGGGGTGATAGACCAGCTGCAATAGATAGGAGCCATGGGCGGGGTGATAGACCAGCTGCAATAGATAGGAGCCATGGGCGGGGTGATAGACCAGCTGCAATATATAGGAGCCATGGGCGGGGTGATAGACCAGCTGCAATAGATAGGAGCCATGGGCGGGGTGATAGACCAGCTGCAATAGATAGGAGCCATGGGCGGGGTGATAGGCCAGCTCCAGTAGATGGAAGCTATAGGTGGGGTGGTAGGCTGGCTACAGAAGGTATTCGTTTCGGACGGGTATGACAGGCCAGCCGTAATGGATGGGAGCCATGGCCATGGTAGGCTGCCTACACAGTTTGTCAGCTGTGGACGGTGGTGGGGATAACCTATGTGCTCAGGGTGACAGCTTTGAGGTAGCGAAGGCCATGGATGTAACAGGCCCGTCAAATTCCATATGAAAAGCGTTTCAATGCGGTGTGTCAGAGTGACAACTCGTCCGCATTGTTTGGAAATGATCTTGTATGAACCCATGGGTGGCCGACCCATGGGTGGCCGACCCATGGGTGGCCGACCCATGGGTGGGGTGTCCGAGTGGTTAAGGTGCTGAGCTCTGGATACCAAGGTCCCGGGTTCAACACTCGCACCACTCGAGACACTTCCCAGGCACGCGGCCCACCGGCGAATCAGTGTGGGCGCCGCCATTAACCGTGATCGTGCATAAAGTGTGTCGTAAACCACCCAATAAACAATGAACCCATGGGTAGCCTTCGATATCATTGACACCTTCGATGCTATTTATGCAGGAATAACTTACTGGGACAACTTACTGAAAGTGTTATGGGACACTGTAGGTAATTGCAATCGAGTGATTAAATTGATCCCTTGCTCACCGAGAACAATTTACCTACCTTTCCGTTTGATAGGTTATCACTATCTCAACCAACCTCCCACCCTCCCAGTGGTCCCTGCACTGTCGCAATTGCGCTCTGCTCGTGAACAAAACCAGTACGTTGTTTGCCACGTGATTAATCCAGTGATCCTGACTTTTGCACTTCACATTGGAAATGACCTAGGGCAAGTCGAAGTAAAACAAATCGCGAGAATCGGGTGGTGGTCACTTCAGATTGGCCGTACAACCAATCAGCTGGAGATGGACCGCGAAATAAGTCGCCAGACGCAAAAGTGACCAGACCGAAGGCTGCATGCTGAGAACCTTTGACAGGTAACCTTATACGCCGTGATCAAGTTTATTTCACTAAAAGACCCACACAGATAATGCCATTAATCACGACGAGCGGCGTAGTTTGTTATCGCCAGCCGTCCTTCCACATAGTTGCCAGCAAAACCTTAGACCTCTCGAAAGCCTGAAGTATCATTGTTTTTGCAAATCCCTATTGGCATCGTATCTGGCCTCACCGACGCATAGTCAACCGACCAGGTAAGAGCAAATCGTCTGGAATCACGTAAACCATCACATGAAATGGCTAGTGGTACCCCGCAAATGCCAATCTAACAATGTACTGAGGTCACATAGTCACTGAATTCCAGTGCAGGCCGTAAAATGGTATGCAATGTCTTTTAGGGGAGAACACCATTCTCATTGAAGATATTTCAGTAACCCCATTTAGCCTTGGCAATGCCATCGATGAGGCGACATTGTCTGGGGACATAAAATAACGTGCAATCTAATCACCTGGAAATAATAACTGCAGTAAAGCACGGGAAGTGCTATCATTTCGGCAAGACATGTTGCGTCTGGAGGATTTAATACCTGTATTATAATAGGAGCGTGATAGTGTGATTGAACCCATACGACTCAATTACATTTATTTCAATCAAAAACCTACAAAAGCTGTAATAGCAGTCATGCGAAGCCACGAACTGCTGCCGCGCGCCCTTCTCCGGCGACCTTGACAAAGGCTGGGGAGGGTGGCACCTGGCCCCTCCCCTGCGATGCCGAAGGGTGCAGACGTCGCGATCACAGATCGCGACGCCAAAAATATGTAACTTGAACGGATGATCCGTTCAAGTTACATATTTTTTGGCAATACTAGTCGATTTTCATACATGCCTGAAATGACATTGTAACAGTTGTAAGCGGAAGCTTAGGTAATAACACACTACACTGAGACACTAACATTGCCTGCTAGTGGATTACAATCTAATTGACTGGAGACATCACGTTTATCATTAGAATACAGAAGGCCGTGATGGCCGTGGTATCCACTCGGCGACCATTGCTACCTGCTTGAAGCATATCTATTTGCTGATACCCTAACCTTGTGTGCGAAGCGATTTTTTATTCTGACTATTCGTAACTCGTGGGAGGTGGAAAGCCGCGCTGTCCAGGGAATATACGTCTCGGCTATAATTCACGCGAAATCGAACGTCCATTACCGAAGGCAAACGCAAATCCTCGTCGCGGGGTGCAACTGTGAGAAACAAAGAGGAAACAAACAGTCCGGCAATTGGGCGCGTGTTCCCACGTTCGCGGATGCTGGGCGGCACGCGGCGTCGTTTGTGAGATGGGTCTACCCCCCGGTGACCGACCGCGCGGCCACGTTTGACCTCAGGCACCACCGCACCCGCCTCACCAGTGCTGTTTGTTCAGCCACCGACCTTTGATGTTCCCTCCTGTAAGGGTAGAGCAGCCTTTGTTTTGGCACGCGGTTTCCACTCGCGTGAAGGCGACGCTGACTTGTCGCCTTTCTGTGTCCAGATTTTGACACTCACTGGAGCTGTCGCGTGTGTTAAAACCAGTCGGCACCAGTGTCGCAACTCCACTGTTGTTTTGATGAAATGCAGGTCTACACTTTGTCTGGATGGAAGTGGTTCTGTTTATATTGGTTAGACAAGCTACAATGTGACATTTACATTTACATTTACAATGTGACATTGTGACATTTACATTTACAATGTGACATTGTGCCTAAGTGACATTTAGGCAGTTTGTAGCATGTTTATAAATGTTGCGCAAGTGCGCAATAATTCGCATGAGTGGACATATTGCGCATTCAGTAAGAGTTAGTGCGCTGTTTGGCTGCACTATTTAATCGTGACTATTTTTCCGAACCTGCTGACAAGTATCGAATGTCCTTAGTACATGACACCCCATTGTAAAATAGCCATGACCAGCCTGGATAAGTGAAGAAATATACGTCTACTTACAACTTGTGATCGATGTCAGATGTCACGTTACTGCCGACTGGGTTAGTGCGGATATGGATGGCGTCTCTGGGTCACATGTGGATCTTCTGTGACGTATTTTAGATGCCAGTTTTCTGGTGACTGGATAAGGGTAGGTATATTGGCATTTGGTATCTTGCATAGGACATGGGTATATATGGAATGTTGCATGGCAATCAGACGCCGCCCTTCTGCTACTTGAGGCAGATGCGGACCAGCTACTATATGAGCAACGGGCTGATCGGGGCCTGAATAAATTCATGCCCAAAGATGCTTTTTCAAGATGCCAAACATGCCTGGAACAGCTGCCTTTTCTACCTGGTAGTGTTTGAGTAGGAAGTTCGCTCGCTTCCGTCTGCCTGTATTGTCTGGGAAAGATGTCGGCCTCTGGTGTCACAGGTCAGATGTCAGCCTGCTCCACACGACTCAGATGTGGATGTCCGGGTCGGCTATCCCCTGGCCACCGGCGGGGGCTACATCAGTGGCCTCTGGTGTCACAGGTCAGATGTCAGCCTGCTCCACACGACTCAGATGTGGATGTCCGTGTCGGCTGTCCCCTGGCCTCCGGCGGGGGCTACATCAGTGGCCTCTGGTGTCACAGGTCAGATGTCAGCCTGCTCCACACGACTCAGATGTGGATGTCTGGGTCGGCTGTCCCCTGGTCGCCGTCGGCGGCGTGTCTGTTGTGCCGGTGACGGCGGCTACATCAGTGGTGACTCCCCGGCGCGGCAGATCACCGGGACGCGCTGCTCCCCTCGCGCGACCCGCCCGGCGCGAGGGGGCTGACCCCCAGCCGGCCGGCCAGCTGAGATGTTTACCCTACCCTGGGCGCCCGCCGACGGCCACTAATTAGGAGGCGACCGCCGGCACCGGGCCGATTTATCAGCCACTGCCCAGCCAGCTCTTGGCTTTCGTCTGATTACACCTTCTGTCACGTGGACCGCAGTCGGAATCGGACCATGATTGTAACTGGAGCGCATGATCTCAACTGTAGGGACCGACTCGGGGCCTCTAGCACTGATGGAGGCGACTTCCACTGGACCGGGGGACGCCTAAACCTCTAGGTGCTGGAAATACCTATTATTGGTGGGTATGTGAGACCTTGGCACTGCTGAGGGGAGGGGAGACAGGCGGGACACTTCCTCAGTAAGGCAGGAACAGATACCAGGTTCCCCAGCTGGTCAGGAGAAATGCCAGGTGCTCCAACAGCACAGGAGCAAACAACAAGCACACCGGCATAGCAGAAACACGTATCAGGTACCTCGCAGTAAGTTCAGGTCATGGGAGCAATCGTGACACAGCCATCTCGTTTTTTTCGGGTTCGATGTCGAGCTGCTGAGTATATTTCTGTTGGCGAATGAAAACCCCTCCCTCTGTCCTGAGCTATTTTCAATGCAGAATGCAACATTCTTCGTTTCAGAACTTGCTCCTCCTCTAAACATACAATGAAGTGTGGACACAAATAACCTGGTAATTTTAGCTGGGATTTATATACGCTGCGGAAAGAGAAGTACACCATCTATATAACTGCATAACATTACACATACATATACGTAATGCAATGAGTTATATGAACATACTATACACCAGGTGATGGATGTTGAAACTAATCTGACGGTACAAAGTGTTCAAAGTCCCCAGATTTTCGCTTTGCTGGTTAGTGAATTAAATGGGATGATTGATTTTAACCCCCACGCTTTCGAATTTTCGTCAGAAGTGTCTGAACCTCTTAACGCCATCAAACCACAATTGGGGCACATATGGAGCAATAAGTTTGACATGTCCCAACAAAAAGTCCTTCCGATCAAATCCCTTCCGGCCAGGTCACATAACGGAGTTATTATGCAGAGACGGATCCAGGAATTTGCGTGGGGACACTCATCTGGAGGGACGCCATTTCATTGGAGGGCGCCACTACGAAAGTTCCTGGGCCTTTGACTTAATTGGTTGAGCGAGGAGTGAGCTAGAGCATCCTGAATTGACGCCTTTTTCTCTCAGGAGGCGGGCGCCTTTTCATCTCAGAGGGGCGCCTTTGGCTTAAAAATATGTTGAACGGGATAAAGGGAGGGTGCACTCGAGGCTCTCAGGGGCGCCTTTCCTATATTGGAGTGGAGCCATCTTCCCATGAGGGGAGGGAACACATATGCCCAGTGCCCCTTCCCCTTGTATCCGCCCCTGCTATGATGTGAAGGGTGATACCTGAACAGACCTATTGTTTGACTTTGGCCCATTGACGTGAACCGAGCACATGCTTTCAGTGCCCCCTCCCCTTGCATCCGCCCTTGTTATGATGTGAAGGCTGTTGATCCATGGAATGATGTTGAGGTAACAACATCAACGGACCTCTTACTCGGTTTTGGCCCACTGGCATGAACGGACACATTTAAAATCTATATTTGGAGTCTGTTTCAAACTTCGAAGATCATTGTTACGGGTTTAATTCCGGTTCCAAGTTTGCTTAACATGCCCGACGTCTTGCGCTACTTGCGACATCAACTTCGTCTTAATCATCTTGGTCACCGGATTGAAACCAATAGGCTGTCCTGAAATGTGAAGGACCAGTGATATTTATTGGGGCTCATTTTTCATGGGCCATGGCTCAAACTCGCTCAATGTTGTAAATCACATACACTGCATGCCGTATGTCCTCAAGCCACACTACGACAGTCCAGTACAGCTCCGGCAGCACAGCACTGCCACCACAGCACATCAGCACGACAGCTTGCCACAGCGCGACAGCGGCACGACAGCGTGCCACAGCGGCACTGACAGCGGCACTGACACGACAGCGTGCCACAGCGGCACTGACAGCAGCACTGACACGACAGCGTGCCACAGCGGCACTGACAGCAGCACTGACACGACAACGTGCCACAGCGGCACTGACAGCAGCACTGACACGACAACGTGCCACAGCGGCACTGACAGCAGCACTGACACGACAGCGTGCCACAGCGGCACTGACAGCAGCACTGACACGACAGCGTGCCACAACGGCACTGCCAGCAGCACTGACACGACAACGTGCCACAGCGGCACTGGCAGCGGCACTGACACGACAGCGTGCCACAGCGGCACTGACAGCAGCACTGACACGACAGCGTGCCACAGCGGCACTGACAGCGGCACTGACACGACAGCGTGCCACAGCGGCACTGACAGCGGCACTGACACGACAGCGTGCCACAGCGGCACTGACAGCAGCACTGACACGACAGCGTGCCACAGCGGCACTGACAGCGGCACTGACACGACAGCGTGCCACAGCGGCACTGACAGCAGCACTGACACGACAGCGTGCCACAGCGGCACTGACAGCGGCACTGACACGACAGCGTGCCACAGCGGCACTGACAGCGGCACTGACACGACAGCGTGCCACAGCGGCACTGACAGCAGCACTGACACGACAACGTGCCACAGCGGCACTGACAGCGGCACTGACACGACAGCGTGCCACAGCGGCACTGACAGCGGCACTGACACGACAGCGTGCCACAGCGGCACTGACAGCGGCACTGACACGACAGCGTGCCACAGCGGCACTGACAGCGGCACTGACACGACAGCGTGCCACAGCGGCACTGACAGCAGCACTGACACGACAGCGTGCCACAGCGGCACTGACAGCGGCACTGACAACACAGCGTGCCACAGCGGCACTGACAGCAGCACTGACACGACAGCGTGCCACAGCGGCACTGACAGCGGCACTGACACGACAGCGTGCCACAGCGGCACTGACAGCGGCACTGACACGACAGCGTGCCACAGCGGCACTGACAGCGGCACTGACACGACAGCGTGCCACAGCGGCACTGACAGCGGCACTGACACGACACAGCGGCACTGGACAGCGTGCCACAGCGGCACTGACAGCGGCACTGACAGCGGCACTGAAACACAGCGGCCTGACAGCGGCACTGACAACACAGCGTGCCACAGCGGCACTGACAGCGGCACTGACACGACAGCGTGCCACAGCGGCACTGACAGCGGCTCGGCGCGGCCATGCCTGCCCTGTCCCGGCACGGGCCCGTGCCCGGCCTGTGCCCGGCCGTCTGTCGGTACACGTCCCATCAGCACGTGCAATAAATCAGCTGGTAAACATCATCGGTGCGGCGGACGGCAGGCACCGTGGCCGCCGCAGCCGGCGGGGAGCAATCGCAGTGCCGCCCCATAAAACGGTCCTGATTGGAACCGGCGACAAATATTGACCTGCGCGGCGGTCATCCTGATCAACCGACAGTGTGGCGACGCCGCACCGTCCAACAAGGCGACTGGTCACCGGTCACTGGTCAGTGGTCAGTGGCCATATGTTACAGGGTACCATTCGAGAAGATTCCTACCACAAGTATCGCTTAGCACTAAGGAAAAGAGCACAGATCCAGAAAGCCGAAGATCCTGCCCTGACAATGTACAGTTTCTGCACCGTGAGCGACTCTGGTCAACCACTGAACATGTTTAACGTCTGATCCTCCCTAGCATGGTCGAATGTCTTCAGATTCATAATTGTTTTGCAAAGTGACTAACAATCAGGCCAGCCAGCTAATGTTGCGAGGGTGATGAACATGGTCACAGGTAAATACTATGACAGCGTCGGTCTAAATTAGTCTGTCGTTTCACAGCTTTTTATCCGATACGGTGCCGATCAGTCACTCTGCTGAATGCTGTAGCAAATGAAGACTCAGACCGACCATGCTTGTTGTAAACAAACAGACCTTTTACAGTTGGGGGAGGGGGAGGGTCAAAACTAGCTTTAATACCTTCTCTCGTTTTGTTGGAATGCAACTACGCAGCCAATGGAGTAATGTAATATCACCAAAAGATAGTCCCATTAAAGAGGTTATTCGGGGCATTAGTGGATCGTCTCAAAGCGCTGTTTGGAGTGCTGTTCCATTGCTAGTTGAAAAGCCTCAAATTAATAGTAATTATCACACTCAGGGCAGCTGATGCTAATTTAGTGGTGCTTCACCAACATTATGGGAATTTAATTACCCCCAAAACACAATAGTCAATCTGTGCGCGTGTGTTTACGGTATGCTTGACCATCTTCCACAAAACAGTCTTGGAAGCGTTGCAGCGCACCCATACATCCATAATAATTTTACCAACCAATCGTGTAAGTTGCAGTAGGTAAATAATATAGGAATGAGTAGTTATTGCCAGCTATGCAATTCAGCTGACTATCTATTTGTTGCATCATTTTATCGATTGTTTGGCCCAACTTTGTTGTCCCATTTCTACGTGGAGGCTACCAAGACAAAGGTACAGTGCAAGTACATAACGCGAAATTGGAAAAAATATAGAAGACCAAAATGCAAAATATTATCATACGACTGTTTTCGGCGTCTTCATGTGTGGTGGAGTAAAATCGCATAGCTTTCCATGGATTTGTCCTTCTCAATCGATACGTGCTACACACGGAATATCCACTCAGACATCACGCATCACCTGTGTTCAGTCAAGAGGACAAGGGCTTCTCCCGCTGCCATTTGTGGGCGTGCAGCACCTGACCGCCGGTGTGCCTCCAATATCCGCTCCAGTGTTGTTGCGCCGTGCGCTTCTTCGACCGGACGTCTCTCCAACATGCCCCTTCACAGGCAGGCCGATTCCACCGACAGTAAATCACGTGATCGGTGTTTAGGGGCGAGGCATGCACTAAATACAGGGTACGCTGCGTCCAAGGCGTTAATTATGATAGAACACAGGGCTGCACAAAGACAACCGGTGCTAACTAAATGAGGGGACAATGGCATTTGTTCTGGCTTTGACGGCTGTGGCGCCGAACGGAGCGGCTCGGTTTCGAACCGGCCGCGCCGCGGATAAATTCAATATAATTATGGGTTGAGTTGGTTTTGATTAGTGGTCGGGGCAGCGCGGCTAATCAGTGGCGTGCCCGACTGCCAGATCTGGCGTAACCGCGGTAGCACCTCCAGGATGAGGGCCAACCGAAACACTTCAACTACAAAAAGCAGCGCCGCCTCGGCGAGAAATCCCATTACACGACGGCGCCTCCGAGGCGATGCTGGCTGGCTCGACCGCGGCGGGATGTATTTGCACGGATATTTTTTCCGTCTATTTTTCACGCTTCCAAGAAAAATTATGATCTGTGTCATGGTAGCAAAATAGCAAACACCCGCAGCTTGTGTTCACGGTATCGAAATATTCGCAGTAGAAGCAGTACGGTGGCATTGACAATGGTCGATCACATCTTGAATTTTTGCACTGCTGTAAACCAATAGTAGTCATCAGGTGATATCGACAGTAACCGGCAAGGACACCCTTCGCCATTGATTATGACCAAGGGCGTCAAAACCAGGGGAAGCTGACGGCATGAGGGGCAATGCCTCCCCTACCCCAACTTTAGATGAGTTTAACATGGGCGGGTCCATAGACATAATCTGTAACATAGCTCGTGCCCTCCCAACTTTGAGACTGTTCCAATGCGACTCATCATGACGAACAGAGATGGCGGCCATTCACAATGCGTATGAATAACCAATACACGCGCGTACCATCTTTTCTGTGGTGCACGTACTGGCAAAATGACACACATTTAGTCTATTCACATCTATTTTGACTTTCCTACTGTAGTTGTTGATCGAACTCTGATAACATATCCACACCCACAGGTTTGGGAGAAGTCCTAGCAATAAGCCTGTGTGCTTCTGCGCCAATCCAACTTGCTCGCTGTGTGCCAAGCCGCTTGTCAATATAAGATATGATTGATTCAACGACAACATTTCTAACGACCTCCATTCCACCTGCCGGTGCTCTGTCTAAATACATCGAGGTGTCAAGCTAATTTCATCCCAGTAATGTAGGTCTCGGAGCGCTGCTCATTTGCCTGTGATAGGTCGTGCGTTGACGTAGCGTCACGGCTGGTATGGCAGTTCGGCGGATAATAATAGTGGACGGCCGGCGTACTGACGGCACCGCACCCCACGGGCTGGCCGTCCATCATGCGCTTTTACACGCTGGGAGGCGGAGACGGGCCGCTCGTCAAAACCTCGGCGACAGATGCCCCATCCGGCGTGTCCTCTCGCTGGAAGGTGTCTGGTCAGAACACTTCACAGCAGGGTTCGAAACCCACAGCAGGTTTCCATCCGGCGTGGCCTCTCATGCTGAAAGGTGTCTTTGGTCAGAACACTCCACAGCAGGTTCCCCATCCGGCGTGGCCTCTCGCTGAAAGGTGTCTGGTCAGAACACTCCACAGCAGGTTCCCCATCCGGCGTGGCCTCTCGCTGGAAGGTGTCTGGTCAGAACACTCCACAGCAGGTTCCCCATCCGGCGTGGCCTCTCGCTGGAAGGTGTCTGGTCAGAACACTCCACAGCAGGTTCCCCATCCGGCGTGGCCTCTCGCTGGAAGGTGTCTGGTCAGAGCACTTCACGGCAAGAGCCACATCCGGCGTGGCTTCTCGCTGGAAAGCGTCTGGTCACTGAGCACGTCGCGGCAGGTGCCCCATCCGCCGTGGCTTCTCGCTGCAAGGTGTCGGGATATGACTTCCCACGGCAGTTGTCGCCCAGATTTTGTTGGATGGTTTCAGAGCACCATACGATAGATGTTGCATCCGGCGTATCTTCTTGTTGGGATGTTTCAGAACTGCCCACATCGGATCACGACGCTCCGGCGTGGCGTGTCTTCCCGCCGGAAGGTATATCAACCCCGCTGGCCACCTGACGCCGGCTCGCCTCGTGTTGTCGGCTTCTGCGAGGAAGGTTGGGTCAGGTTGGGATTGTGAGTGGATATGACAACGAGAGCATTGAGGAACATACCCAGCATTGCTCGACATAGTCGTCGAGTAAGGTGTGCTCGACAACGCTGGCGTGAAATATAAGCGATGGTGTGACTCTACTGGTACAATTCGCAGGAAAATAGTCCGGATTCATTTGCGGTGGTATGCTCAATAAACTTTAAGTGCAAGGTCATTTGTGTATCAATTACTCTAAGAAGTATTATGCTGGTGAGGTGTGTACGATTATTTCAAGGTCTATGCTTCTGCATTTGATTCATGCGGGTTATTATTTTGTTTGTGGAGTAAAGTAATGTTTTTGTATTCATCCGAGGACGTTGCGGTTTTTTTTTGCAAATGACGCCCGCATATCTTGTCAAAACTCGTGTTATTTCGATGCCAATAAAGTGGCCGCGGTGTATTTGTATCACTTGAACAGGAAGCAAACAACCACTGGACACGCTCTATCACGAACAATGGCGATGTAAAAGGAGAAGAATATATGATAGCGTTCTGTATAATTTATGTTAATAGCAAACTAAAGCGCAGACATGCTAGCAGATGTCAAACACATCCCATGAAATGACACACTCCAGGACTTACAACCAATGTAATGACACGCTCCTGAACTTACACGTCAATACAACATTGAATTAATCACAAAACAAACTACAATAAGTGTACAAAATGAACCGCTCAGTGACGAGTCACTGGCGATACAAGCCGTTTGAGAGAGAGGCCGCCGCGTTAATAGCCTGGCAGTTACACGGGTCGAGAAAATGACGGGGCGATTACGATTAGCGCGCCGAGACGCGGTCGGCGCGTGTTTGCCGAGGCGCCGTTCCCACCGCGGGAGGACGGCGCGGCGGCGGCGCGGCGGCCGGCGCCGGCCCGCCTCCGGCTGGCCGTGTCACTCTCCGGCCGCGTCAGCTGCCGCCGGCCCAGTGCGCCGGCGACCGGCCTCATTAACCGGGCCGCAATCGCGCCACCCGGCCGTATAATTAGGCTACCGGTGTCTGCACCTGTGACGAGCAAACATCGCTGGGCGCCGCCTCCGCCGGCCGGGTCGGCTTCAAAGGTGCCGGCCGCCGAGCCCCGACGGCCGGGACCTGGCTGTCCCCCCAGGCGCCGGCCGCGTCAACTCGCAGCCGCCTCCGTCCTGCCGCCGTCGGCCTCCATTCGGATGATTTGTGGTTGTGCTGGCTGAAGATTGGTGTAACAACAGTGCGTCCCGGCACCTGGCTTTTGAGAGCTGCTTTGTTGGTCATTGGAACGTGCTATTTCAGTACGTACAAATTGCGGATAAGTTTGTTTTATACGTGATATCCCGATTACTGTGTGTTCCCCCTTGCTCCCCTTGCACACTGCGCATTATACCCGAGTGCGCCCATACCCCGGACCTTGCCAGAGCCCCTGAGCCGACGGCGGCTGCCTCCGTGGCGACCGGCCAACCCGTCTCGAGTGGTCCTCGCCCAGACGTCCGCTCGCATGCGAGCAGTCAGTCTGGATCTCTTGCGTTGTGGACAGTGCACCATTGCAGTTGATGCAACACAGCATTGCACCCGTGCAATGTTACCGCAGCACAGGAAGAACACGAACAGAACACCGATGATGGGACCGCGAAGATCTGTCCCAGATTCCAATCCCAAAACTGGGACCCAGACCCTTTCCAATCGAATTTTCGGTCCCATCACCAAATACATTTTGGAAGTTGATAGGAGGGTAGGCTGCGAGACGTTCCATGTCATTTTGTACTTGCTTTCACTCGACCTCAAACTGCCAGTGTTAACAAAGATACTGTCAAAATATGCAGTTTATGTTCTGTCTAATTCGTACCCTTCGGTTGCAATGAATGTCACGCCAGAACGTCGCATTATAATGTCAATAACAACACTCAGTACCGTGCTAAATATTCCTCAAAGGCCTTTTGTTCGTAATCTTTTGCAATGTGATATTCGTTGCTTTGGCCACGATTCGTGGTTGCTTGGGTGCGTTTGAACAAGAAGTGCGGCGATCTGCCAAGGACGCGAGTGACCGATCCCTCACTTGTGGCTGAAGGAATTGGTGGACAGGTACCGTGCTGGCTTGATAAATGTTGGCTGACTTCCTGCGGGCTGTGTGGGTTCAGAGCGTGGATGGTCCCTATGGCCTGCTCTGCACTACCTGAATATCAATTACATGTGGAGGTGCTGTGGGTCAATGTCAAGTTAGACATTGAGATGGACGCAAACATCGGCTTCTTTTATTGGCATTGCTTGGTACTGATGTCTACTTCAATCCTTCCATGACGCATCCTACGTAACCAGCGATTACGACATCTAGGGCAAGTCTCGGCCCACTATCGCGTACACTCAGTCCACTAATACGCATTTCCGCAGGCCTTTTTGGCTGGCGATCTGCAGGGACGACGGTTTTCTATGTCCCGAACCTTGCAACAATGCTGTTGATTCCTCATCTTCAGTTCAGCGAAACATAATCGTACTATTGGTACCATATGTCTCCTAAGGCTGTATCCCGTCGAATTGTCATGGTTTTTCGTGTAGTCTGAGCCTCCTGTCATGACTAATAGTCATCTTGGCATGGAGCCTCAAGGCACTACAACAGAGCCTCCCATTGGGTGTTGGGTCGTCTTTGTGTGCTCTATGAGCCTTCTCTCAATGCTAATGAGTCTGCTGCACGGGGCCGTCCGATATCATGGGGTACCTGTCGGGTGTTTGAGCTTTCCTAGGGCGTCCTGGCCTCGGATGTCCGGGCCGGGCGGCATGCAGGGGCCTCCCACGGGTGGTGGGGTCTTCCGTGAGCTTCAGAGGCATCTTACCAATACCGCTGATGTTCCTGGCTGGGGGTCTTCTGCCGGGTCGTTGGGACTTCTCACAAGCTCTGGAGGCCCCTGCATCTCTTGCCAATACTGATGTTCCTCTTGGCCTGGGGCCTCCGGACAACATCATGGGCCTACTTTTATTCTTCGGGCCTCCATACATTTTAGGGTGGGATTGTTTCCCTCCTTTTTCACGGCACGGGGTACGGTTTCGAAAAATGTGATCGATCCTACCCTCTTCCCCCTCAATAACAGCAAAATTGTGGAGCTTTGCTCAAGCTCTGTCTCCTTATGCAAATCCTGTGGGCACCCCTGATCTTGCGTATGACTGCTAGTGTGCAGCTGCCTTTCCATAGGTTCGTGTACACAAGCATTTGCGCACGCGTACCTTTGCGTCTGCGTACATTTGCTCTTGCGTTAATTTAGGTTTGCACATGTATATTTGCGCATAGGCACATTTGTGCAAAACTGCATTTGCGCTGACGTGCATTTACGCTTACCCTCCTTACGTGCATTTACACGTACGTGCAATTGTTCAGGTTTATGTTCAGCATTGCAATCGCTCACGAAATATGACTCGACTTATGGGTGGCATAACACACCTACAACGAATATATGGCACACCAAGGAGGAATGGCGGCTAGATACTTGTTACATGCCGTTTGACATAATTTATAAAATCACCAGATGCATCACCTGGTTGCATCACAAGCCATAGAATACGTGCTGATTTCATCAAAACATTCGCTTCATTTATAATCCGACACAGAAAACTGCAACTTACTGTGTTCGGGTGCGCGCTAGTTCAGCGAAGTGACAGTGTGTGGGCTGGTCTCGGCGGCTCGGGTAACGAAAGCAGCTGAGTAAGATCCGGGAGCATAGTTTTGAAGATAATACGTGCCTCAGAAAACAAAAATATTGTTGAATTCTGCGCGATACCACCAATGTAAGGTGAAAATGTTGGAGTAATCGATCATAAGAAGAGATATTGCCAGAAATACGACAAAGAAGCCAACTGAGACACTTGCGCTGCACCCGATCGATCTGCACTCTGTGGGATTTGGTCACTTCCGCGCAGATCATACTACGATATTCTAAAATGGTCTTTACCTTCCAAAAGCATGCTCCAGCAGTGCATTATGAGTGAACCTGGGTCTTTTGGAACTGATCTGGAATGATCGCATCATCAGGCCAAGTGCTCTGTTGGTACGATTTACAATAGTGTCACTTGAGAGGTGAATGCTAGTTTGGCATCGATAATGACGCTAAGGTCCCATATTTCATTAACGTGATCCATTTCTATGTTGTCTGCAATATATTTTGTCTAGACGGAAGCGCGTCTGAGGGCATGGGTAACCATTTACATTATACAGGAGTTAGAGATAATCCTCATCGAGCATACAACACATGCAAGCGATTGAAATGTTACCCAAGGTGCGGTTCGTCAGCTGGAGGTGTAATTTTGCGATAAATATTGACGTCATCAGGGTGCAAATGGCAGCCGGGATAAATTTCGAGCAGTAAATCGTTGATGAAAACCGAATATAGGAGGAAATTCAGCAAGCACACTTCTGGGAAGCCAAAAGTGACCGACATTCTTTTGGATGTTTCCCCATCGATGATGACCTCTGACGCTTATCGGACAATTAGGAGACAAACCATTTTAATGAAGGATCCTGCAAGTGATACGAATTGCCTATGTTGTAGACGATGAGCCTATGATTAACGCTCTAAAGAGCAGCCGAACAGTCTTTATAGCAGCCATTTGTCTGGTAGCCGTCCAATATGACACGCTGCATTTGCTCTTACTTGTATTTGCGTTTACTTGTACACTCGCCTGCAGTGAAATGTTCTAGAGGACCTTTAACTATGGCTGGCCGCTAGGAACGTAGGCTGTGCAGCTCCACACCAATAATTACTGGTTGCCACCGCCGCTTCACAGTTATGCGTTGCGTGACAGTCTACAAGATTCACCACTGGTCAGCCGTAGGTATTCGCTTGTGCGGTCGTCACGTGGTTATTTGCTCTGCAACCATGCAGTGAGAAACATGGGTCTACGCTGTTCCCGCCTTGCATTCCTCAGTCGGCCAAACAACATAATGTCTAACGCCTAACGCCATAATGTCTGTAAATGTCTAACGCCCACCAACTTGTGATTTTCAATGAAATGGGTGTAATTTAATTAAGCAACTAATCGAATTGTCAGTGAATCTGAATTAAGCCAGGAAGTGCCTCCTCAGGACTTGCCGCCCCGATAGCTCAGTCGGTTAGCACGCTGTCCCGCACCAGTCTCCCCTGCCTTGGCGAGACAGGGTTCGAGTCGCTTCGTCTGCTCGCTTTTAGCCCCCGGACGGGAGGATCAGTTGACAATTGGCACGATAAGGTCGAGAGCGAGCTACCGGGGTGGCCGTGTCGGTGTATTGACAGCACGTGAAGCATTTTGCCTAATTTCTTTTGTAAAACTGTAATTCATGGATCGGGTGGTAAGGCCAGGATTCAAGCAACAAGCTCTGCTTAGCAATTGGATCCTGGTCCATAAAGCCACCTGGGCAAGAATTCGAACAACATTTCTCAAAAGTATAAATGTTGGACATTCTATTATTATTTTGGGGCCAGATAGTACTTCATTGACATCATAAACCTCCCATCTCCTTTCACTACATCTTTGCAATCGAGCTTCTTCTAACCTTTCCACCTCATTATGTGTTCGGTGTTGCGGGAGTTAAAAATCCGCCGCTATCAATTGTTGCTTGTCGACAGGTTACTTACCTTTGCCATTACCATTACCACTAACCTTGCCATTTGCGCTCGCGCACATTCAAATTTGTCATGCGTGCATTTGCCTTTACGTTCTTTTGTGCCCACATACATTAATTGCACATATGATCTTACGCATTAGCGCACCAAATAGTGGGAAAGCCGAGTCCCGCCTTGTGGTTCGATGTTGTTTAAGATTCTCAAAGTGTGCAAATGGAGACCGACCCCACCCGTTTTCGCCCATCAGCAATGCAAATCCGCTTTATAGCTTTCCCCATTTCGCATCTCGCATCATAACTGCGATACGCCGCTGATTTTACTGCGCTTGTCTATGTGTATCATCTCTTGCGTAGATTTATGCAAACGAACATTTGTGCATACCATACTTGTCCTTGCGTTCATTTGTGCTTGCGTACGTACATTTGCACCTGCGTGCAATTGCGCATACGCACATTTTCTCTTGCGTACCATCTGCTGTACGTACATTTGTCCGTTTACCAGTGGTTTCTGTTACCATGCGTGCGAAAGAGGGACAAATAGTGGCTCAAATGGAAAATGTTTGTTTGTATCGGAAAATTCAATGAATAATTACCCAGCACGCACAAACAACAAGTAAAATATGTTTTGTCTCGACATTCAGTTCGATTCGAATATCTACTTTCGACTCCACATTTCGGTGCGTGCCTCAATCATATATGAAAACGCAGAGCCGAAGTGATTTTGTTTGCGACGCACGTGCGCTTTTTCGATCTCTGTTCACAAATTGCAGTCCGTTTCTCGGTAGTCGAGACAAAAGTTCTGGCGCACCGGGATTCACACAAATGTTGTATCTAATCCGGGGTATGGTGTCGAGAAACGGATACATACTTCACACATCCATACACATACCCTCTGGGTGAACCGAGCAGATCGAGAACCGAATGGTGATGGCCCATCAAGCTTGCGGCGGAAAGTGGAACGAGGCTGAGGAGTGGCGGTGGTAGGTTGCTAAAACGGCGCATCAAACAAATGAAGGTGGCTGGCACATCAGCAGGGCGGGATCAAAGCATGTGGTATGGCAGCTGCAGGGACCGACATTGGGATGCGTTGTCCATTGTCGGGAGTCAACAACACAATAAAGTTCAATCGAATCGGAGCCTCGATCTGAGATATTACTGCAAGTGGCATATTTAGATGGGCTGGAATATTTACCAGTCCTGCAACGAAACCCCGGGTTATGGTTCTTGCACCATTTTGAAGAAAAGCTGCGTGCCCTCACTGCCCGCTGCTTTGCACATGTGGATTATTCAACTTAAAGTTACCGAAATGTCAAGCTCAACCTCTTCGAATGAAATCGCGATGGGTCACTTTAGGCGGGAATGAACATGTCGGAGCCAAAAGTTCACATTATAAATAATGCAGGGCAAATCAGCATCACATGGCCACGCGGAGACAAGCGCCTATATATGAAACTGTGCCGCAATACGCCAACAAGCATTGCACTACACATGACTGGACGCGATGCCGTCCAGAACGGAATCCCCGTCTGGCTAGTGTCAGTCCGCGGAACACTTCGGCTCCCACCCATTTAGATGTCGTCAGCGTATCTAAATCGGTCACGTTAGCAATTCAGAGTCCGAGTCATTGCACGCCAGTCATGCTGATCGGTGTGATTTGTCATCGCCAGCTGCTGACGTAGCGCACTTATTGTGGCTGAGAGCAGTCGGGGGCTCCGCGTGGGTTCCGACCGACACCGCCCGTGGCCATCGGGTGGTCTGGCATACCTCTGTAGCGACGCTGCCAGGGTAGCCGCATAGTTCGCACCCCACCAGCGTCACACATCAATCACAGTAGTTTCAACGACTAAATCAAATAGTTGCGGCGGCGGCGGCTGGTGGCGGCCACTCTGGGGGGGCGTGCTGGTCGGCCGCCGCCACTGGCGCCAGCCAGTGTGCAGCAGAAGTCGACACTGGTCCCGGTAATGGTCATAGCGGCCCCGCTTCGACGCGCCGTCCTGGACATTATCTCATTCCTTCGGCATCATCATTGTGTTCATCCCTTTACCAAGCTGTAATACAGCGACCCTACCAGCTGAAATTACAGTCATCGTTCGCCTTGGTCGGCCAGACTTTTTACTGTATCATTTACTGGAGACATGAGATTTGTGCGCCAAACTGTGTATTATCCGGGCCATTTTCCCCGAGCAGTAATGATGAGGGATCTTAGTAAATTAGGCATTCACTCCATCGGTGATTACTTGACTGCGAAGGTATCAATAAAGATCGTTCCCCAGTCTGAAATCGGTCCGCAAAAAGGGTACGGTTTGGACTTGCTGCTTGAGATGGAATTTATGGCGCGATCACTTCGCATAGACCAAGAATACGCCCTGGCCCGATGGTGTTTGTAGTCCGGCAGCGAAACAAAGGACAGGCATGCCAGTGCTTGAATCTAGGTCCGAGTGCGGGCTTCGCAGCAATAGCATCCGATATTATATTATGCAAGCACCTAGGAATGTGGCGGAGTGCTAATGATTCGGGTAGACATTTCAATGTTCTGCCTAGATGGGAATATTTGAGACATGCAACACTTGGGGAAGTCCAACAGGAATGGCTGATGTCATGCTATGCAAAGTTCCATGGGACACAAAGACGACGATTTTTTTGCAATCAAAATGACGCGCGAAGTTAAAGAAATCCTCTAAAATTAAGACTTTTTACCGGACTAAGACCGTTTTGCTTTAATAGTTTTACCAGATGTCCTGTTTTCCGAAACTGCTTTTGTTCTTAAATTTGGGCAGATGTGCACTGTAAAACACATCCGTAGCATACTTGGAGAGGGAAGCGGAATGAGTGTCGGGATCAATCGCTGAAGAGTATATAAGATGACGTCCTGCCAGAACGTACCATAAGCGTACGCATTACCAGCCGGCTCCTCGACGTCAGAACTATATCATGCACACCAGACTGACAGGTCTTCCACCAAATATTATAGCTAAACATAAATATGTCGCCGCTCTCCCGTCGTTCGCACAAATAAACGAACAAAGGTGCGCCATGCTCGGCATGGCACCGACTGCTTGGCAATGTCAATGTCAGCAGTGCGTGGGCGGCGCAGGGGGACGGCGGTGCCGGTCCGGGGAGGGTGCCGACACGCCGCCGCATCTGCACGACGGGCGGACGTGCCCGGCTGGTGGTCTGGCGCTCGGGCCGGTGGCCGCTGACACGTGCCACGCAACACGTGGAGGGGACATTGGGGGCTGCGGAACAGACCGACAAGACCGCTGACGGCATAGGATGCGGCGGGAGGGGACACAGGGGGCTGCGGGCGGACCGACAAGACTCGATCCGACGGAAGGGTCGGATCGGTGTCCCGCTGCCGATGAGGCGACGAATGCGTCCGGTTCCGGTTCGTAATAGCGGACACTGTCTGGTAGACGACAGGCGGCAGACGGGCCTCCGAGCTCCTTGCACACGAGACCGTCATCTGGGCATGATAGCGGGCTGCTGAAACATACCGGCAGCTGGAGCATTGGGCGCGAATGATCAATTCTGGTCGAAGCGCCCTAAAGCCCAAATAACTAACTAACTAACTAACAGCTGGAGCATACGGGCTACTGAAGCCTACCGGCAGCTGAAGCATACCGGCAGCTGGAACATGCCGGCAGCTGGAGCATACCGGCAACTGGATCATACTGGCAGCTGGATCAAACCGGAAGCTGGAGCATACCAGTAGCTGGGGCATACCCGCAGCTGGAGTATGCCGACAGCCTGCACTTTGATGCCATCACTGCACCAACCGACTGCTACAAGAATGTGGGTCTCCATGTAGTCAGAGGTTATTATGCGGAAACTAGACCTTGGCAAGAAACTCGATGAACTTTGCGTCATACAGAGAGGCTCACAAAACCGACGCATTTGATTTTACCATAGCTCCAGTAAGAGCGCATCGAACAACGCAATTCACATATCATAATGTGCTGGGTATTATGGAGGTTTAATCACTTAACATCTAAGCCACATCGGACCATCCTTGCACCATCTAGAACCCGTGCTCCATATGTCCTCCGTTCCTGCGGAGTCGTAGCTAGGTCAGCCCTCTTCTTCAGACTTTCGACTGATGTCCGGCACGTGCCACTTGAGATTGAACGAATAGCATCTCCCACCGTCATCTTCAGCTGCAGTAGTGTCTAAATATTCTTCTGGTACACCATTCCCTCCAAGAGATCCAATAGAGGAAGTGGTCTAGTGGGCTCAGGTTAGGCGTGTTCGCCGGCCACGGATGCAGCATCTCCCGCGAGATCACGCGCGTCTCGGACTGGTCCTGAATGAACATCAGTTCGTCCAGGTTGAGGTGTGTCGGGTGCGCCGTCTTGCTGAAACTACTCGATTGATGCAATGTCAACACAATCTTGTTCGAGAGTTGCCACGAACCGCTTGAAGATCCTTGCGCACCGTTCTGCTTTGAAGATCTGGATGCGTCCCTCCATGTCCTCGAACCAGAAGGTGTCCATGATTACCGGGTTGCTTCTGGCATGCCACGCCACACACTTATAGCTGTGCAGGGCTCTTTTTACACCATGTCTGGTGCGCTTCATGCCCAAAATAATGTAGGGAAGTGGAACCCCAACACCCCAAATGGAATGGTGGCCCCTCGCCCTACATATTCAATGGCAACACCCCATACGGCGGTGGCCGCATCACCCTGCACATCCAATGATAACACCCCATATGGCGGTGGCCGCCTAGCCCAGCACATGCAATGGTAACACCCAAAATATGGCGGTGACCGCCTCGCCCTGCACATGCAATGGCAACACTCCATATGGCGGTGGCCCCTCGCCCTACACACGCAATGGTAAGACCCCATGCGGCAGTGGCCCCTCGTCCTACACGTGCAAAGGTAACACCCCATATGGCGGTGGTCCCTCGCCCTACATGTTCAATGGTAACACCCAATACGGCGGTAGCCCATCGCACTGCAAGTTCAATGGTAACACACCAAATATGGCGGTGACCGCCTCGCCCTGCACATGCAATGGCAACACTCCATATGGCGGTGGCCCCTCGCCCTACACACGCAATGGTAAGACCCCATGCGGCAGTGGCCCCTCGTCCTACACGTGCAAAGGTAACACCCCATATGGCGGTGGTCCCTCGCCCTACATGTTCAATGGTAACACCCAATACGGCGGTGGCCCATCGCACTGCAAGTTCAATGGTAACACCCAATATGGCGGTGGCCGCCACGCCCTTCACGTGCAATAGTAACACTCCATGTGGCGGTGGCCCCTCGCCCTACATGTTCAATGGTAACACCCCATATAGCGGTGGCCGCTTCGCCGTACACGTGCAATGGTAACACCCCATATGGCGGTCGACCGTCGCCCTACACGTGCCATGGTAACACCCAATGTGGCGGTGGCCGCCTCGCGCAACACATGCAATTGTAACACCCCAAATGGAATGGGGCCCCTCGCCCAACATGTGCAATGGTAACACCCCATACGGTGGTGGCCCCCTCGCCATACATGTTATATGGTAACACCCCATATGGCGGTGGCTACCTCATCCTACACGTGCAATGGTAACACCCCATATAGCGGTGGCCCCTCGCACTACATGTTCAATGGTATCACCCATATGACGGTGACCGCCTCGCCCTGCACATACAATGGTAACACCACATATGGCGGTGGCCGCCTCGCCCTACACGTGCAATGGTAACAACCCATATGGTGGTGGCCGCCTCGCCCTTCACATGCAATGGTAATACCCCATATGGCGGTGGCCCCTCGCACTACATGTTCAACGGTAACACCCCATATAGCGGTGGCCGCTTCGCCGTACACGTGCAATGGTAACACTCCATATGGGGTGGACACTCGCCCTGTATGTGCCATGGTAACACCCCATATGGATGTGGACCCTCGCCCTACATGTTCAATGGTAACACACCATAAGGCGGTGGACCATCGCACTGCATGTTCAATGGTAACACCCCATATAGAGGTGGCCACCTCGCCATTCACTTGCAATGGTAACACCCCAATGGCGGTGAACACTCGCTCTACAAGTGTAATGGTAACACAACATATCGGGGTGGCCCCTCACCATACACGTGCAATGGTAACACCCCATATGGCAGTGACCGCCTCGACCTAAACATCCAATGGTAACACCCGATATGGCGGTGGCCCCGCGCCCGACAAGTACAATGGTAACAACCCATATGGCGGTGGCCGCCTCGCCCAACACATGCAATGGTACCACCCATATGGCGGTGGACCCTAGCCCTACGCGTACAATGGTAACACCCCATATGGCAGTGGCCTCCTCGCCTTGAGGTTCCAAAGGTAACACCCCAAATGGCGGTCGCCCCTCGCCCAACATGTCCAATGGTAACACTCCATATAGCGGTAGCCCCTCGCCCTACATGTTCAATGGTAACACCCCATATAGCAGTGGCCCCTCGCCCTACATGTTCAATGGTAGCACCCCATAAGGCGGCGACCCCTCGCCCTGCATGTTCAATGGTAACACCCCATACTGCGGTGGACGCCTCGCCGTGAAGTTACAATGGTAACACCCCAAATGGCGGTGGCCCCTCGCCCTACATGTTCAATGGTAACGCCCCATATAGCGGTGGCCCCGCGCCCTACATGTTCAATGGTAACACCCCATATAGCGGTGGCCCCTCGCCCTACATGTTCAATGGTAACACCCCATACGGCGGTAGGCCATCGCACTGCATGTTCAATGGTAACACCCCATATAGCGGTGGCCGCCTCGCCATTCACGTGCAATGGTAACACCCCATATGGCGGTGGCCCATCGCCCTACATGTTCAATGGTAACACCCCATATAGCGGTGGCCCCTCGCCCTACATGTTCAATGGTAACACCCCATAAGGCGGTGACCCCTCGCCCCACACGTGCAATGGTAACACCCCATATGGCGGTGGCTCCTCGCCCTACACGTGCAATGGTAACACCACATATTGGGGTGGCCCCCTCGCCACACACGTGCAATGGTAACACCCCATATGGCAGTGACCGACTCGACCTACACATCCAATGGTAACACCCGATATGGTGGAGGACCCGAGCCGTAAACGTACAATGGTAACAACCCATATGGCGGTGGCCCCTCGCCCTGCATGTGCCATGGTAACACCCCATATGGATGTGGCCCATCGCCCTACATGTTCAATGGTAACACCCCATACGGCGGTGGCCGCCTCGCACTACATGTGCAATGGTAACACCCCATATGGCGGTGGCCGCCTCGCCGTGAAATTCCAATGGTAACACCCCAAATGGCAGTGACCGCCTCGACCTACACATCCAATGGTAACACCCGATATGGCAGTGGCCGCCTCGCCCTAAACGTACAATGGTAACACCCCATATCGCGTTGGCACCTCGCCCTGCACTTGGAATGGTAACACACCAAATGGAATGGGGGCCCATCACCCTACATGTTCAATGGTAACACCCCATACGGCGGTGGCCCCTCGCCCTACACGTTCAATGGTAACACCCCATACGGCGGTGGACGCCTCGCCCTACACATGCAATGGTAACACCCCATAAAGCGTTGGCCCCTCGCCCTACATGTTCAATAGTAACAACCCCAAAAACGGTGGCCCTCGCCCTAAATGTTCAATGGTAACAACCCATACGGCGGTGGGCCATCGCACTGCATATTCAATGGTAACACCCCATATGGCGGTGGCCACCTCGCCATACACGTGCAATGGTAACACCCCATATGGCGGTGGCCCTCGCCCTACATGTTCAATGGTAACACCCCATATGGCGGTGGCCCCTCGCCCTACATGTTCAATGGTAACACCCCATATGGCGGTGGCCCCTCGCCCTACACGTGCAATGGTAACACCCCATATGGCGGTGGCCCCTCGCCCTACATCAATGGTAACACCCCATATGGCGGTGGCCCCTCGCCCTACATGTGTCAATGGTAACAACCCATATGGCGGTGGCCGCCTCGCCCTACACGTGCAATGGTAACACCCCATATGGCGGTGGCCCCTCGCCCTGCATGTGCCATGGTAACACCCCATATGGCGGTGGCCGCCTCGCCCTACACATGCAATGGTAACAACCCATATGGCGGTCGCCGCCTCGCCCTACACGTGCAATGGTAACACCCCATATGGCGGTGGCCCTCGCCCTACATGTGCAATGGTAACACCCCATATGGCGGTGGCCCCTCGCCCTGCACTTGGAATGGTAACACCCCAAATGGAATGGGGGCCCTCGCCCTACACGTCAATGGTAACACCCCATATGGCGGTGGCCCTCGCCCTACATGTGCAATGGTAACACCCCATATGGCGGTGGCCCCTCGCCCTACATTTGCAATGGTAACACCCCAAATGGAATGGAGGGCCATCACCCTACATGTTCAATGGTAACACCCCATACGGCGGTGGGTCATCGCACTGCATGTTCAATGGTAACACCCCATATGGCAGTGGCCGACTTGCCATTCACGTGCAATGGTAACACCCCATATGCCGGTGGCCACTCGCTCTACATGTTCAATGGTAACACCCCATATGTCGGTGACCCCTCGCCCTGCAGGTGCAATGATAACACCCCATATGGCGGTAGCCCCTCGCACTACACATCCAATGGTAACACCCCATACGGCGGTGGCCCCTCGCCCTACATATTAAATGGTAACACCCCATATGGCGGTGGCCCCTCGCCCTACACGTGCAATGGTAACACCCCATATTGCGGTGGCCCCTCGCCCTACACGTGCAATGGTAACAACCGATATGGCAGTGGCCGCCTCGCCCTACACGTATAATGGTAGCACCCCAAATGGCGTCGGCCCCTCACCCTGCACTTGGAATGGTAACACCCCAAATGGAATGGGGGACCCTCGCCCTACATATTCAATGGTAACGCACCAAATGGCGGTGACCACTCGCCCTACATGTTCAATGGTAACAACCCAAAAAACGGTGGCCCCTCGCCCTGAATGTTCAATGGTAACAACCCATACGGCGGTGGGCCATCGCACTGCATGTACAATAGTAACACCCCATATGGTGGTGGCCGCATCGCCATTCACGTGCAATAATAACACCCCATATGGCGGAGGCCCCTCGCCCTACATGTTCAATGGTAACACCCCATATAGCGGTGGCCGCTTCGCCGCACACGTGCAATGGTAACACCCATATGTCGGTGGACCCTCGCCCTACACGTGCAATGGTAACACCCGATATGGCGGTGGCCCTCGCCCTGCACGTGCAATGGTAACGCCCCATATGGCGGTGGCCCCTCGCCCTGCATGTGCCATAGTAACACTCCATTTGGCGGTGGCCCCACGCCCTACACATGCAATGGTAACACCACATATGGGCCTGGCCCCCTCGCCATACACGTGCAATGGTAACACCCCATATGACAGTGACCACCACGCCCTTCAAATCCAATGGTAACACCCCGTATGGCGGTGGCCCTCGCCCTACACGTACAATGGTAACAGTCCATATGGCGGTGGCTGCCTCGCCGTGAAGTTCGAATGGTAACACCCCAAATGGCGGTGGCCCCTCGCACTGCACTTGGAATGGTAACACCCCAAATGGAATGGGGGCCCCTCGCCCTACATATTCAATGGTAACACACCAAATGGCGGTGACCACTCGCCCTACATGTTCAATGGTAACAACCCCCAAAAAACGGTGGCCCCTCGCCTTACATGTTCAATGGTAACACCCCATGTGGCGGTGGACGCCTCGCCCTACACATGCAATGGTAACAACCCATATAGCGGTGGTCCTTCGCCCTACATGTTCAATGGTAACACCCCATATAGCGGTGGTCGCCTCGCCATTCACGTGCAATGGTAAAACCCCATATGGCGGTGGCCCCTCGCCCTACATGTTCAATGGTAACACCCCATAAGCCGCTGACCCTCGCCCTACACGTGCAATAGTAACACCTCATATGGCGGTGGCCCGTCGCCCTACACGTGCAATTGTAACACCCCACATGGCAGTGGACCCTCGCCGTACACATCCAATGGTAACACCCCATATGGCGGTGGCCCCTCGCCCTACACGTGCAATGGTAACATACCATACGACGGTGGCCCCTCGCTCTGCATATGCAATGGTAACACTTCATTTGGGCGTGGCCGCCTCGCCCAACATATGCAATGGTAACAACCCATATGGAGGTCGCCGACTCGCCCTATACGTGCAATGGTAACACCAATATGGCGGTCGCCCCTCGCCCTACATGTGCAATGGTAACACCCCATAAAGCGTTGGCCCCTCGCCCTACATGTTCAATGGTAACAACCCCAAAAAATTGTGGCCCCTCGCCCTAAATGTTCAATCGTAACAACCCATGCGGCGAAGGACCATCGCATTGTATGTTCAATGGTAACATCCCATATGGCGGTGGCCGCCTCGCTATTCACGTGCAATGGTAACACCCTGTATGGCGGTGGCTCCTCGCCCTACATGTTCAATGGTAACACCCTATATAGCGGTGGCCCCTCGCCCTACGTGTTCAAGGGTAACACCCCATATGGCGGTGACCCCTCGCCCTACACTTGCAATGGTAACACCCCATATGGCGGTGGTCCCTGGCACTACACATCCAATGGTAACATCCTATGCGGCGGTGGCCCCCTCGCCCTACATGTGTCATGGTAACAATGCATATGGCGGTGGCCGCCTCGCCCAACATATGCAATGGTAACAACCCATATGGAGGTCGCCGACTCGCCCTATACGTGCAATGGGAACACCCAATATGGCGGTGGACCCTCGCCATACATGTGCTATCGTAACACCCCATACGGCGGTAGGCCATTGCACTGCATGTTCAATGGTAACACCCCATAAAGCGGTGGCCGCCTCGCCATTCACGTGCAATAGTAACACCCCATATGGTGGTGGCCGCCTCGCCCTACACGTGCATTGGTAACACCCCATATGGCAGTGACCACCTCGCCCTTCAAATCCAATGGTAACACCCCATATGGCGGTGGCCCCTCGCACTACACGTACAATGGTAACAACCCATAAGGCAGTGGCCGCCTCGCCGTGAAGTTCCAATGGTAACACCACAAATGGCGGTCGCCCCGCGCTCTACATGTTCAAAGGTAACTCCCTATACAGCAGTGGAAGCCGCGCCCTACACATGCAATGGTAACACACCATATAGCGATGGCTCCTCGCCCTACATGTTCAATGGTAACATCCCATATAGCGGTAGCCCTTCGCCCTACATGTTCAATGGTAACACCCCATAAGGCGGTGACCCCTCGCCCTGCATGTTCAATGGTAACACCCCATACGGCGGTGGACGCCTCGCCATTCACGTGCAATGGTAACACCCCATATGGCGGTGGCCCCTCGCCCTACATGTTCAATGGTAACATCCCATAAGGCGGCAACCCCTCGCCCTGCATGTTCAATGGTAACACCCCATACGGCGGTGGACGCCTCGCCGTGAAGTTACAATGGTAACACCCCAAATGGCGGTGGTCCCTCGCCGTACATGTTCAATGGTAACACCCCATATAGCGGTGGCCCCTCGCCCTACATGTTTAATGGTAACACCCCATATAGCGGTGACCCCTCGCCCTGCATGTTCAATGGTAACACCCCATACGGCGGAAGGCTATCGCACTGCATGTTCAATGGTAACACCCCATATAGCGGTGGCCGCCTCGCCATTCACGTACAATAGTAACACCTCATATGGGGGTGCCCCTCGCCCTACATGTTCAATGGTAGCACCCCATATAGCGTTGGCCGCTTCACCGCACACGTGCAATGGTAAAACCCATATGTCGGTGGACCCTCGCCCTACACGTGCAATGGTAACACCCGATATGGTGGTGGCCCTCGTCCTGCACGTGCAATTGTAACACCCCATATGGCGGTGGCCCTCGCCCTCCATGTGCCATGGTAACACTCCATTTGGCGGTGGCCCTATACATGCAATGGTAACACCACATATGGGCCTGGCTCCCTGGCCATACACGTGCAATGGTAACACCCCATATGACAGTGACCACCACGCCCTTCAAATTCAATGGTAACACCCCATATGGCGGTGACCCCTCGCCCTACATGTTCAATGGTAACAATCCAAAAAACGGTGGCCCCTCGCCCTAAATGTTCAATCGTAACAACCCATACGGCGGTGGGCCATCGCACTGTATGTTCAATGGTAACACCCCATATGGCGGTGGCCGCCTCGCCATTCACGTGCAATGGTAACACCCCATATGGCGGTGGCTCCTCGCCCTACATGTTCAATGGTAACACCCCCATATAGCGGTCGCCCCTCGCCCTACACGTGCAATGGTAACAACCGATATGGCAGTGTCCGCCTCGCCCTGCATGTGCCATGGTAACACTCCATTTGGCGGTGGCCCCTCGCCATACACGTGCAATGGTAACATCCCATATCGCACATCCGCTTCGCCCTACACATCCAATTGTAACACCAAATATGGCGGTGACCCCTCGCTCTACGCGTACAATGGTAACACCCCATATGGCGGTGGCCGCCTCGCCGTGAAGTTCCAATGGTAACACCACAAATGGTGGTGGCCCCTCGCCCTACACGTGCAATGGTAACGCCCCATATGGCGGTGGCCCTCGCCCTACACGTGCAATGGTAACACCCCATATGGCGGTGACCGCCTCGACCTACACGTCCAATGGTAACACCCGTTATGGCGGTGGCCCCTCGCCCTACACGTACAATGATAACGACCCGTATGGCGGTGGCCGCCTCGCCCAACACATGCAATGGTAATACCAATATGGCGTTGGACCCTCGCCCTACACGTGCAATGGTAACACCCCATATGGCGGTGGCCCCTCGCCCTGCATGTGCCATGGTAACACTCCATTTGGCGGTGGCCCCTGCCCTACAGATGCAATGGTAACACCCCATATAGCGGTGGCTCCTCGCCCTACATGTTCAATGGTAACACCCCATATAGCGGTAGCCCCTCGTCCTACATGTTCAATGGTAACACCCCATAAGGCGGTGACGCTCGCCCTGCATGTTCAATGATAACACCCCATACGGCGGTATGCCATCGCACTGCATGTTCAATGGTAACACCCAATATAGCGGTGGCACCTCGCCCTACATGTTCAATGGTAACACCCCATACGGCGGTGACCCCTCGCCCTACACGTGCAATGGTAACACCCCATATGGCGGTGGCTCCTCGCCCTACACGTGCAATGGTAACACCACATATTGGGGTGGCCCCCTCGCCATACACGTGCAATGGTAACACCACATATGGCAGTGACCGCCTCGACCTACACATCGAATGGTAACACCCGATATGGCGGTGACCCCGATCCGTACATGTACAATGGTAACACCCAGTTCGGCGGTGGACGCCTCGCCGTGAAGTTCCAATGGTAACATCCGAAATGGCGGTGGCCCCTCGACCTACTTGTTCAATGGTAGCACCCCATATAGCGGTGGCCCCTCGCCCTACATATTCAATGGTAACACCCCATACGGCGGTAGGCTATCGCACTGCATGTTCAATGGTAACACACCATATAGTGGTGGCCGCCTCGCCATTCACGTACAATAGTAACACCCCATATGGCGGTGGCCCCTCGCCCTACATGTTCAATGGAAACACCCCATTTAGCGGAAGCCCCTCGCCCTACATGTTCAATGGTAACGCCCCATAAGGCGGTGACCCTCGCACGAACCGTGCAATGGTAACACCCCATATGGCGGTGGCTCCTCGCCCTACACGTGCAATGGTAACACCACATATTGTGGTAGCCCCTCGCCATACACGTGCAATGGTAACACCCCATATGGCAGTGACCGCCTCGACCTACACATCCAATGGTAACACCCGATATGGCGGTGTCCCCGAGCCGTACACGTACAATGGTAACAACCCATATGGCGATGGCCCCTCGCCCTGCATGTGCCATGGTAACACGCCATATGGATGTTGCCCCTCGCCCTACATATTCAATGGTAACAACCCATACGTCGGTAGCCCCCTCGCCCTACATGTGCAATGATGTGCAATGGTATGGTAGGGTACTACATGTTCAATGGTAACACCCAATACGGCAGTGGACACCTCGCCATTCACGTGCAATTGTAACACCACATATGGCGGTAGCCCCTCGCCCTACATGTTCAATGGTAACACCCCGTACGGCAGCGACCCCTCGCCCTGCATGTTCAATGGTAACACCCCATACGGCGGTGGACGCCTCGCCGTGAATTTCCAATGGTAACATCCCAAATGGCGGTGCCCCCTCGCCCTACATGTTCAATGGTAACACCCCATATAGCGGTGGCCGCCTCGCCATTCACGTGCAATAGTAACACCCTATATGGCGGTCGCCCTTTGTCCCTACATGTTCGATCGTAAGACCCCAATAGCGGTGCCATCTCGCCCTACATGTTCAATGGTAACACCCCATATGGCGGTGGCCGCCTCGCCGTGAAATTCCAATGGTAACACCCCAAATGGCAGTGACCGCCTCGTCCTACACATCCAATGGTAACAACCGATATGGCGGTGGCCCCTCGCCCTACATGCTCAATGGTAACACCCCATACGGCGGTGGACCCTCGCCCTAAATGTTCAATGGTGACACCCCATATAGCGGTGGCCGCTTCGCCGTACACGTGCAATGGTAACACCCCATATGGCTGTGGACACTCGCCCTGCACGTGCAATGGTAACACCCCATATGGCGGTGGCCCCTCGCCCTGTATGTGCCATGGTAACACCCCATATGGATGTGGCCCCTCGCCCTACATGTTCAATGGTAACAACCCATATAGCGGTGGCCGCCTCGCCATTCACGTGCAATGGTAACACCCCATATGGCGGTGGCCCCTCGCCCTACACGTACAATGGTAACATCCCATATGACGGTGGCCGCCTCGCCGTCTAGTTCCAATGGTAACACCCAAATGGTGGTGGCCCCTCGCCCTACATGTTCAGTGGTAACATCCCATACGGCGGTGGCCGCCTTGCCCTGCACATCCAATGGTAACACCCCATATGGCGGTGGCCGCCTAGCCCAGCACATACAATGGTAACACCACAAATATGGCGGTGACCGCCTCTCCCTGCACATGCAATGGCAACACCCCATCTGGCGGTGGCCCCTCGCCCTACACACGCAATGATAAGACCCCATGCGGCAGTTGCCCCTCGTCCTACATCTGCAAAGGTAACACTCCATATGGCGGTGGTCCCTCGCCCTACATGTTCATTGGTAACAACCAATACGGCGGTGGCCCATCGCACTGCAAGTTCAATGGTAACACCCCATATGGTGGTGGCCGCCACGCCCTTCACGTGCAATAGTAACACTCCATGTGGCTGTGGCCCCTCGCCCTACATGTTCAATGGTAACACCCCATATAGTGGTGGCCGCTTCGCCGTACACGTGCAATGGTAACACCCCATATGGCGGTGGACCCTCGCCCTACACGTGCCATGGTAACACCCCATGTGGCGGTGGCCGCCTCGCGCAACACATGCAATTGTAACACCTCAACTGGAATGGGGCCCCTCGCCAAACATGTCCAATGGTAACACCCCATACGGTGGTGGCCGCCTCGCCATACATGTTATATGGTAACACCCCATATGGCGGTGGCTGCCTCATCCTACACGTGCAATGGTAACACCCCATATAGCGGTGGCCCCTCGCACTACATGTTCAATGGTATCACCCAAATGGCGGTGGCCGCCTCGCTCTGCACATACAATGGTAACACCACATATGGCGGTGGCCGCCTCGCCCTAAACGTGCAATGGTAACACCCCATATGGTGGTGGCCGCCTCGCCCTTCACGTGCAATGGTAATACCCCATATGGCGGTGGCCCCTCGCACTACATGTTCAATGGTAACACCCCATACAGCGGTGGCCGCTTCGCCGTACACGTGCAATGGTAACACCCCATATGGATGTGGACCCTCGCCCTACATGTTCAATGGTAAAACCCCATAAGGCGGAAACCTCTCGCCCTACATGTTCAGTAGTAACACCCCATAAGGCGGTGGACCATCGCACTGCATGTTCAATGGTAACACCCCATATAGAGGTGGCCACCTCGCCATTCACGTGCAATGGTAACACCCCATATGGCGGTGAACACTCGCTCTACACGTGTAATGGTAACACAACATATCGGGGTGGCCCCTCACCATACACGTGCAATGGTAACACCCCATATGGCAGTGACCGCCTCGACCTACACATCGAATGGTAACACCCGATATGGCGGTGGCCCCTCGCCCGACAAGTACAATGGTAGCAACCCATATGGCGGTGGCCGCCTCGCCCAACACATGCAATGGTAACACCCATATGGCGGTGGACCCTAGCCCTACACGTACAATGGTAACACCCCATATGACGGTGGCCCCTCGTCCTGAATGTGCCATGGTAACACTCCAATTGGTGCTGGCCCCTCACCCTACCCATGCAATAGTAACACCACATATGGGCCTGCCCCCGCGCCATACACGTGCAATGGTAACACCCCATATAGCGGTGGCCCCTCGCCCAACATGTCCAATGGTAACAACATATAGCGGTAGCCCCTCGCCCTACATGTTCAATGGTAACACCCCATAAGGCGGTGACCACTCGCCCTGCATGTTTAACGGTAACACCCCATACGGCGGTCGACGCCTCATCATTCACGTGCAATGGTAACACCCCAAATGGCGGTGGCCCCTCGCCCTACATGTTCAATGGTAACACCCCATATAGCAGTGGCCCCTCGCCCTACATGTTCAATGGTAACACCCCATAAGGCGGCGACCCCTCGCCCTGCATGTTCAATGGTAACACCCCATACGGCGGTGGACGCCTCGCCGTGAAGTTACAATGGTAACACCCCAAATGGCGGTGGCCCCTCGCCCTACCTGTTCAATGGTAACGGCCCATATAGCGGTGGCCCCTCGCCCTACATGTTCAATGGTAACACCCCATATAGCGGTGGCCCCTCGCCCTACATGTTCAATGGTAACACCCCATACGGCGGTAGGCCATCGCACTACACGTACAATGGTAACAACCCATATGGCGGTGGACCCTCGCCCTGCATGTGCCATGGTAGCACCCCATATGGATGTGGCCCCTCGCCCTACATGTTCAATGGTAACACCCCATACGGCGGTGGCCCCATTGCCCTACCTGTGTCATGGTAGCAATCCATATGGCGGTGGCCGCCTCACCCTACACGTGCAATAGTAACACCCCATATGATGGTGGCCCCTCGCCCTGCATGTGCCATGGAACACGCCATTTGGCGGTGGCCGCCTCGCCCTACACATGCAATGGTAACACCCCATATGGCGGTGGCTGCCTCGCCCAACACATGCAATGGTAACAACCCATATCGCGGTTGCCCCTCGCCCTACATGCTCAATGTTAACATCCTATATAGCGGTGGCCCCTCGCCCTACATGTGCAATGGTAACACCCCATATGGAGGTCGCCGCCTCGCCCGATACGTTCAATGGTAGCACCCAATGTGGCGGTGGCCCCTCGCCCTACATGTGCTATGGCAACACACCACATGGCAGTGGCCCCTCGCCCTGCACTTGGATTGGTAACACACCAAATGGAAAGCGGGCCCATCACACTACATATTAAATGGTAACACCCCATACGGCGGTGGCCCCCTCGCCCTACATGTTAAATGGTAACACCCCGTATGGTGGTGGCCAGCCTCGCCGTGAAGTTCCAATGGTAATATCCCAAATGGCGGCGGCCCCTCGCTCTACATGTTTAATGGTAACACCCCATATGAAGGTTGTCGCCTCACCCTATACGTACAATGGTAACACCGAATATGGTGGTGGACCCTCGCCATACGTGTGCTATGGTAACACACCATATGGCGGTGGCCCCTCGCCCTGCACTTGGAATGGTAACACACCAAATGGAATGGGGACCCTCACCCTATATTTTCAATGGTAGCACCCCATACGGCGGTGGAACCCTCGCCCTACATGTTAAATGGTAACACCCCATATGACGATGACCTATCGCCCTACATGTTCAATGGTAACACCCCATACGGTGGTGGCCGCCTCGCCCTACACGTGCAATGGTAACGCCCCATATGGCGGTGGCCCCTCGGCCTACATGTTCAATGGTAACACCCCATACGGCGGTGGCCGCATCCCCCTACATGTGCAATGGTATCACCCGACATGACGGTGGCCGCCCTGCCCTGCACTTGGAATGGTAACACCCCAAATGGCGGTGGCCCCCACGCCATGCACATGCAATGGTAACACCCCATATTGCGGTGGCCGCCTCGCCCTACATGTGCAATGGTAACACCCAATATGGCGGTGGTCGCCTCGCCCTGCACGTGCAATGGTAACACCCCATATGGAGGTGGCTGCCTCGCCCTACACGTGCAATGGTAACACCACAAATAGCGGTGGCCCTTCGCTCTACATGTTGAAAATGTGGAAATAGGTCCCTTCAGTGAACCAAATATTGTGCGAAAATAGCTTCATATGACTGGCACTACCCAATTACCCACTTGCAGAAGTTGGCCTCGTCTTCACATTTGTTATGGGGGTGTCTTGGCCTTGTCCAGAGCTTGTATAAGCACATATCCAGGACTTCTTTAAGTATTTCTATGCAGTATCTAGGCAACAGCCGGCTTCTTGGAAGATGTGATTTGCCGCCTTTCGATCATTTTCGAAAATGAGTCGTTGCGAATTTCCGACCATTTCTTCGCTTCTGGCTATTATCATTTTCCTATAGTTCCGCCTTGCGAAAGTTCCGTCACGGATATTTGTTGTAAAACTGTCTAGGCTGTGCTCAAAATTGTATTGCGGCTGGGGGCTGTCCTTGCTTTAAAGTGGCTCCGGTTGTGCCCGCTGGGTCAAGATAACCGGATTCGGGCTCACGATGTCGGTTTTGAGGATAGTGCTGTAGATAAGCATGATCGCGACTATCAAGGATTCATCAGACAAAATTTACATTCCACTGGGACGCATTTCGTACAATCACATTATTAATTTATATTTTAACGTCATCTCGGCATCGATTTTAAACGTGCCACTTTGTGTGAACCACCATTTCAAACACAGCGCATTGGAATGCAACTCGCGGCACCGTCAGCGAGATATCCCCATTCCCTAGCCCTGTGACTATGCGCCGATCCCCCCCCAATCCAGCCAATGCACGGCCAACATCTCCGGTCTTAGTGTGTTCGGCAGTCAGCTGTCTGCACTCAGTCGCCGCCAGCTTCAGCCAGTTCAGCTGGCCTGTTCTCAGCCCTGCGGCTGTATAGCCAATGCAGCGCCAACATCTCCAGTCTCAGTGTGGTCAGCCAGTACAGCTGACCTGTTCTCAGCCTGCGGCTGTATAGCCAATGCAGCACCAACATCTCCAGTCTCAGTGTGGTCAGCCAGTACAGCTGGCCTGTTCCCGGCCCTGCGGCTGTACATCCAATGCAGCACCAACATCTCCAGTCTTGGTGTGGTCAGCTGTCTGCAGTCAGTCGCCGCCAGCTTCAGTCAGCACAGCTGGCCTGTTCTCAGTCCTGCGGCTGTACAGCCAATCAATGTCCGTGCAAACTACTGCAACCATTCCATCCCAGCCCCGAGAAGCACAGCCAGCACTTTGAGTAGCGCAGCGAGGGGCCACACTGGGCCCAGCAACCCGTCAGGTTTTGGTGAAATATTTAGGATTATAAGTGAGCATCTCCCAAAATGGTATGGGAAAATTAAATGGAAAAAAGCCCCTGAGCGTGGCTTCAACTTTGTCCCAGCCCACTTACTGATCCAGATATCTGGTTCGGAAGCGGTCAGGTTCCTCCCTCCTAAAAAGCTGTTCTCGCCGTGCGCCTGAGCCCATTCCTAGACTTGGCTACCTTACACCCGGCACGACAAATATCCCCGGTGACATCGGTGGGATAGAAAGGATATCCGCCTACTTCTTCCTATCTGAAGGATTGGTTTCATGAGAAGGACTTCCTTCACATTACGGATCGTTTATGTGACTCTGATCCCAGCCAATTTAGGTACTGCCCATTGGTCATGAACCATATTTTATGAAATCGACTGAGTGGGGTAGCAGCTGCTGGAAGCATTTATGCGGCTTCGACACGTTATTCTTCAGGAGGAAGTACGTGGAGGTGGATTATGTTGCTTGGCGACCTTAGTCATCACAGAATCGTGCTTCGACATTTGGGCGAGATTGCGCTGAACCAATTCTCACTGACATGGTTGGGTATTGGGTGATCAAAACTCACTGATACAATTGAACATGCGGCATCGACCCCTCGATAGTGCGCGCAGTGACGCGCCTGTGTCCTGTAGCCAGTCGTGTGACGCCTCAGCCACCACTGTTGTTGTTGCGCCGTTCCCAGATCACTCATGTGGCCGGCTGTGGCTGGCGGTGTTTTTCATAAAGTGGCCATTACGCTGATACAGAGCACCCGCCCTTTTTGTCTCGCCTCTGGAGACAAGCCAGACCTGTGCTCCTTGGTCTGTGTGGTTTACCAAAACGGCGCCGGCGCTCTTGAACGCTAGGAAGACGTCTCTGGGAGCTGCGACACGCCGACCGGCCGACACAAAAACGTGATATGTTATACGCGATGTGGAGTGTATGGGCCCTTTGGGTGCACTTACTCGCGATAAATACGTGATTCATAAAAATGTATGATGTATGAATGTACGGATGTATGAGGCATGGATGTACGGATGGATAGAGTATGAATGGATAGATGGATGGGTGCATGTATGGATGCATAAAATGGAAAATGCAGGACTACGAACTGAAGTTTCATGAAAACGGGTGGCGCTCGAAACGTGTGGTTGTTCAATGACGTAAGTTGTTGCAGTTTTGTCATGATCGAGTACTTTTCTTTCTCACACTATGGACGTTAGGAATGCGAAGTCTCTGAATAGTTCAAGGCCACTGGTTCAGGACTGGAAGCCGGCACTATATTTGTGGTGCAACAGGTCTTCGCTGACGGACATTGGATTCGTTGACGGACGGACATTGGATGTGAAACGTCATGCCAGAATCTAGCTAACTTCGAAGGCATCACACGATCAGAACGTCAATCTAATGCTTCTTCTGATGGCTGCTGTCCGGTCGAAAACATGCGTGAGAACTTGAATTTAGATTAGATTATGGCAGAGCAAGCAAAACCGCATTGATCTGACATTATCGAGGCTGTCCATTCTGCCTTAGGACGTTGGTAATTGTGGATTCCCTGGCCCGCCTGGACCCACCCTGGGGATCACGTCGCTGCCTGGAGGCGGGGGGGGGAGGTGTCACACGATATGGACGGCAGTTGCGGGTTGTAACTGAGAACAGACGCCGCCTTGCGACTTCGTGTGCGCCTTTTCGCCAACAGCACGTGACCAGGGTGCCAGCGACACCTGGCCGTGACATCTGAATTGACCGCTGTGACCTCTGAACCAACTACAAACATCAATGTCCAACTCAAGCGTGGACATGCATTTGAACGTATCCAGTGACAGTGGCACCTGCAGCTACGAATGGTTTTTATTGAACTTTTTGCGAGCTGCCAAAGGGTGTTGGAATCGGACAGTAGTTCTCACTCGCTGTTTTGTTTTCCCGCTGTGAAATCAACCTCCGCAAGTCGAGAGCTTCTGCATGCCCCCCAGCCCCGCCTGATTAAACAGGGCAAATTCTACCACGGCCAGGTCCCCTCACCCACTTTTATGCCGGGTGACGTCGAACAGGTCCACTTGGCCCATTTTAATTTCCACAAATATATGAGCAATTTGTATGATCACTGAGCAGCAATTCTTTTAGTGTATTTATGGAATTTGGTGGCTTCTTAAAGAGTAGACACGGGTAGCCGATACATTATATTATATAACAACGTGCTTTGCTTATGATGGAGCGACACGAAACTCGCGTGAACGCCGATTGCTAAACATGTGATTAGATCACAAGACAAACATCAGCCCTGAATCTGGAAAATCCCGTGACAAAACTGGGGCCTAGACCCCGAATTCCACAGTAATCCATCTACATAAGCATTCCTTGGATTCGATTGTCTGGCAGTGTCAGGTAAGCCAATGCAACATTGTTTGCAATGGGCTATTCAAATTTTGTTTCGAATACACTCGAAACATTGATCCTGAATCTTACAAGGCTTTCCATTCAAATGGCTATGAATACATCGAACCGTCCCGATATTCCGGCGAACGCTGGGTGGCACTGCAGACACTATGTTATCCGCAATATAAATACCATTGGATAGCCTAGTTCGGCGATCTTTCGCAAATTTCCAGGCTAGATTCGAAGTAGCGCTTGATCTCTCCGTCCATGATACATGATCTCTGACTAGTTAGTTTCTTTGAATTTGAACATGTCCGCGGCTGGTGATTGCTGCTCTCAGTCCTCGCGGATCCAGAGGAAAACTTGGTCATATTCCTCACCCATTGAGAGGTAGTGCCACTCTGACCGTGAATAGGCGCCACTGTGCGAGGCACGAATGCACGCCTTCCACTCCCCTCTCCCTGTCTCGCTCAACGACTTCTTCAGCCAAAGGTTGACGTGTCAGAAATTGGTAGTGCAGCCCTCTCTCAGCTCAGTAATTTTTTTTTCAGTCAGAGGCGCCCTTCTGAGAGGAAAAAACGCCTCATGAGAAGTTTGAATGCACCACTCCCTGTTCCCAACGATTTTTTTCAGCCAAAAATGATACTCATTCGAAGAAATGGCACCTCTAAAGATGAGTGACATCCCTCCCCTCGATTAAAATTGCTGCATCCGCCCCTGCTCTCAGCCTGCCACGAAACACTGCTGGCGCAACTTACGTTTTAACGCCGACTCGATGCAGTTTAAATCAGTTCAGTCTCCTACTGAGGCTGAACTGAGTATGACGTTTATGGAAATGGGTGACGATATGACAGTAAATAATAATTGGTGGTCGCTCTTGTGAAAAAACGAAGGATGAAAATTGAATGCAAATGGTGAAGATCCGACAAAGATGCGACGACTCAGGATATCTATGCACTGGCTTTTAATGAAGAAGCAAATGTGTCTAACGTGACCCTTCGAAGATCCCCTGAAGCCGCCATGAGTGACGAAAATCACTTGCGAATTCCAGTTTTTGCATTTATCCGGTTCACGATGGCATGCATTAATATTAAGTATGTGAAACTGCGAATCCCCCCTCCATCATCTCCCGTTCTGAATCCCTAGTTACGACACTAAATGTACGAAATATAACCAGCACCGAGTAATGTGCATGCACGGCTTGTGTAAAAAAGCTTCATAATAATTGAACCGAAGACGAGTTAGTTTATAGTGAAGCTTCTTTATACAACCAGTACATGTTAATATTCAGCGCATACGTGCACGGCTGCCGCAGATGTTCATAATAACTCGATTGCCAACAGAAGATACCACGACGACTACTGTCGGAGATCCACTAAGTATTGCTGCCGCAGATGTTCACAATGAATCGATTACCAATAGAAGGTACCACGTCGGCTGTTGTCGGAGATACACTGTGTGTTGCTGCGTCCATCTACTCAGTACTCGTGTCTACAACGGCGTGCTTCAAGAATTTCGGTTTATTTCACTTAAATTGTACTGTTGATGACACGGTACTCAAGTACGAAGGAAAACAAGGGAAAATGAGTAATTGAAAACACTTGAAACCATACTTTGTTCTGGCAATATTCAAGCACCGGGGTGTCGCTTTGCATGCGCAAAGGGGGGGGGGTAACGAACCTCCCAATCATTAATTCCAACCCAATCATTGATTTCGTCACTCCAATCAGACTGAAGCTTAACCATCGAGCATATGGAGGTTGCCTTCCATACCGCTCGAGTGCATCCCCTCCCCCGCTCAACGATATTTGTTCAGCCGATAGCGCCCCTCTCGGTAGAAAAATGCCATCAAAACATGAATTCGCCTCCCAATCAATTTCACAAATTGACGCTCATGTTCAAGCACATTAGGTGTTTCGATCAAGCGTATTTTGAATCAGAACTTTCAGGCAAAGATTGGGCTGCCAATATAAGCTGAACTGCGACTGCCGTAGGGAGTCAAATCTATCCAGGTTATTAGGAAGCCTCATAACAACTGTGTTGGGGAAAGCACGGGATTCATCTTCGTCATGCGAAGAAATACTTCTCACTATTCATCCTATGTAGGATATATAAATCATAGTTGGGAAATGGTCACCAAGTTTCAGGACGTCAACCTAAAAAGTTCGCAAATGACACGCTCAAGGCCCCCGAGTAATCTCTCTTGGCGCAGACACATGACTTGTACCTATGCGTGTACACAAATTCAACGCATCAATTAGTTCAAGCAATCCTCCTCCATTTACAGCACCTTCATATAGCGATTTCAAAGTGACATTGTGTCACTACAATGTTCCTCTCGTCAGCTCGGACATGGAAAAAAACGTGAAACCCAGACCAACAAAAACGTGCAGTCTTGCCTGATAGTCCTTGCGAAAAGGCTACCACCATGACTGCAAATGCAAATGTTACGAAGCTGGGGAAGTCAATTGTCGAACAGGTAATAGTGCATATCACAGTAATTGAGCTGAGTAATTGATTAGAGTAATTGAGCAAGGTGAGCTGAAACCTCGCAGATATACTTGTACAACACAGCATTGCTCAGAGGAGAAAGCAGCAGCAATTCATTGCAGCCCACATGGCATGCTTCCACTGAGATGACCACAGTCTATGACACACTTGAGAGGACCGCAAGTCATGCCAAAATTAAGAGGATCATAAAGCACATCACACTGGAGAGGGTCACGGCACAGCTGCAGGGACGGCGATGCTTCGTCCAGGACGGGCACCTGCCCGGCCAGCACGACGGAGTCCGAAACAGCCCGTACAGATCCAGCAGCCCGTGCCGCACGCTCAACTGGAATGCGCCGATGTGAGCAAACAATCAGCGGTGAATAATGCGCCAATTAATTTACGGATCCACCCTCCTGACGTTGCATACCAGCCCCTTTTTGCTTCCGATCTGGCGTCCGGCCCGTGTGGCCATTACAGAGAAGCATGCGCGGCCCAGTAACGATTCCATACCTCATCGGGACGCGTGTGATAATTGACCGCGGCCGGAATGTGTTGTCAATTAGTAGACTGGCCGCGTGTAATACAGGTGCGCCGATAGGTCATAACTTGCGCCGACGGCGTTTTCGGCTAACGAAGACGGGCGCCGGCCGCACAGCGTCCGCCTCCCCGCGCACCATCGCCACCCCCGCTGAGGATAGAATTTGGGCCGGCGGCGCACGGCGGCGCAATTGTTACCCGCGATAACGCCACGGACCTGTGGCCGTCTGCCGGGGAAATTGTCGTAACGGTCTGGGGAAATTTTGCCCCGGCAGCAAGCGGGTGTGTTCAGCTGAAGTACATGCCAGTTCCCTCGCGTCGGATGTTACCAATTGTTACCCGCGATAACGCCACGGACCTGTGGCCGTCTGCCGGGGAAATTGTCGGGTCTGCCCCGGCAGCAAGCGGGTGTGTTCAGCTGAAGTACATGCCAGTTCCCTCGCGTCGGATGTTACCAATTGTTACCCGCGATAACGCCACTGACCTGTGGCCGTCTGCCGGGAAATTGTCGGGTCTGCCCCGGCAGCAAGCGGGTGTGTTCAGCTGAAGTACATGCCAGTTCCTCGCGTCGGATGTTACCAATTGTTACCCGCGATAACGCCACTGACCTGTGGCCGTCTGCCGGGGAAATTGTCGGGTCTGCCCCGGCAGCAAGCGGGTGTGTTCAGCTGAAGTACATGCCAGTTCCCTCGCGTCGGATGTTACCAATTGTTACCCGCGATAACGCCACTGACCTGTGGCCGTCTGCGGGCGAAATTGTCGGCTCTGCCTCGGCAGCAAGCCGGTGTGTTCAGCTGAAGTACATGCCAGTTCCCTCGCGTCGGATGAGGTAACCTGGCAGTACATCATCAGCACCTCATCATCTGCCTTGATGGATGGTCATTCGGCACGCGTATCGGGAAGTGGTGATATCTTCCCCCGCCTATTCTTCCCGATTGCATCAGGTATCTGGCGAATTTAGAACATGGGAATTAATGGACACTGATAGGGCTTAGAATGTGGGCATGCGGCGAACTTAGCCTGCCGGCTGACGTTTTGTTTCTCCGATGCTCTTGCCACGAACTTGCTGCCGGATGTGTTCGTGTGCTGCTGGAACAGCGGCGGCCAGATGTGCTCGGTGTCACGATGGAGCATCTCTCGCGGGATGCACCGCTGTGACCGCACATCCTCGCGCGATGTGGATCTGTGCCGGCTGTGATGACGTGATGACGTGATAACGATTGATGGTGGCGCGATGACGGCCGATGACGTGATAATGATTGATACCGAGCGATGACGGCCGATGAAGGTGACGTGATGACGACCGATGACGTGATGGTGATGATGATGACGTGATGGCGTGATGACTGATAACGCCGATGACGGAAGACGACGGGAGGTAACGATTGATGGGGCGATGGACGGGCCGATGACGTGATGACGGGCCGGGGATGACGTGATGGTGATGACGACGATGATGTGATGGTGATGACCGGGATGAGTGCATGATCGATATGATCGATGCAAAGATGACGGGTGATAACGGATAGATTGATGGCGCGATGACGGCCGATGACGTGATAATGATTGATGGCGCGATGACGGCCGATGACGTGATAATGATTGATGGCGCGATGACGGCCGATGACGTGATAATGATTGATGGCGCGATGACGGCCGATGACGTGATAATGATTGATGGTGCGATGACGGCGCTGACGCGAGGATAATGATTGATGGCGCGATGACGGCCGATGACGTGATAATGATTGATGGTGCGATGACGGGTCGATGATGTGATAATGATTGATGGCGATGATGCACAGATGACGATAATGATTGATGGCACATGATGCCGATGACGATAATGATTGATGCGATGACGGCCGGTGATGGATAACGATTGATGGCGCGATGACACTGATGATGATAATGATTGATGGCGCGATGACGTACTGATGACGGATAATGATTACGGCATGATGCGGCCATGATGACGTGATAATGATTGATGGCGCGATGACGGTTGATGATGTGTGATAATGATTGATGGCGCGATGACGGCCGATGTACGACGGTGATAATGATTGATGGCGGCGACGGCTGATGATGGGATAATGATTGATGGCGCGATGACGGCCGATGACGGAAGATAATGATTGATGGCGCGATGACGCAGCCTATTACGTGATAATGATTGATGGTGGTGATGCGACGGCCGATGACGTGATGACGGGCTGATGACGATG
>JAOTOM010001106.1:0-58192 GCA_034440615.1 Ashinkailepas kermadecensis
TCTCGGTACCGGTGTCTCACGCTCCACTTGGTGGAGCTCTCACGGTGTCACCTGTCTCGGTACCGGTGTCTCACGCTCCACTTGGTGGAACTCTCACGGTGTCACCTGTCTCGGTACCGGTGTCTCACGCTCCACTAGGTGGAGTTCTCCCTGTGGCACCTGCCTGCGTTCTAATTAATTCGACCTGCCTGGCTGTTGTGCTCCCATACAGGAGCTCTGCCTGCTAGCAGGTACTTGTCGCGAAGCGCTCCTTGGTATTGTCCGGCCTTTAACTCGGCTGTCACTTCCATATTCTCCCTCTCCCATGCACCAATCACTTGGGAAGCAGCTGTGCTGTCCACATCGTGATTCCGGAACCGGTGGACGGATCAAATGAGGCTATGTTCAATGGATAGTCCAGCAACATTGATCGGGCCGGGTTTAGTGTGTAGACCTCGAGTTCCCCGACGATGCCATAGGCCATTTCAGGTAGAAAGAGACTGACGATTTTTACGTCATTGCTTAGCTCTAAAAAGTGCATGCCAAATGGTTTGTATCAGTGAATATTCACTAGCATATGCAGTGGCAAGTATAATCATTTGCTAATGTCACATGTGGGCGAAGTTTGTGGTGCGATGGAGCACCTTCGACCGCGTTGTGTCGTTTGCAACACACCGCCGTGCTTCCTGTCTCAATGGGATGAAGCACACAACAACCAGCCACCATTCGATGTGTTTGGCTCGGTATGGGCTTCTGCTGTCTGTGAGGAAAGTGCGTGACATACTTCCAGGCTACCTCCATGCCAAACATCATCTGCGTCGAGACGTATTGGTAGCCGGCTCAGTCTGGAGAGGCAAACGCTAAGCAACTGAGATAGTAGCCTTAGCCTTAGCCTGCTAAGGCTAAGGCTAAGGCTAAGGCTAAGACAGCATACGGAATCGGTGAGTAGTCCGGATGTGGGATGTTCGACTCCCAACCGGGACCTTGTGGAATCCGAAGGGACACTGGTACCGGATGAGGTTGTAAATGGGGAGGGGGGATGAGGGGAGGGGACACGACACGGACAGGCCGGACATAATGCTGGGAATGTGGTGTCGGGCTGCGCCTAAGCACAAGACCGTGTCTGAATCCAGGTTCAGACTCAACGCCAGGCTATGCCTAAGCGTCAGGCGATGCCTAAACACCAGGCGTCACCTAAACGCCAAGCGGTACCAAAACATCAGGCTGTGCCTAAACGTCAGGCTGTGCCTAAACGTCAGGCTGTGCCTAAACGTCAGGCTGTGCCAAACCGTCAGGATGACCTAAACGTCAGGATGTGCCTAAACGTCAGGCTGTGCCTAAACGTCAGGCTGTGCCTAAACGTCAGGCTGTGCCTAAACGTCAGGATGTACCTAAACGTCAGGTGTGCCTAAACGTCATGTGCCAAATAGGCTGTGCTAAGAAGACGGTGTGCCAAACCGTCAGGATGTGCCTAAACGTCAGGCTGTGCCTAAACGTCAGGCTGTGCCTAAACGTCAGGCTGTGCCTAAACGTCAGGCTGTGCCTAAACGTCAGGCTGTGCGACTAAGCGCCATGCTATGTGCGCCTGGAGATGCTCAAGCGGCAGGCTGTTCCTGAATGTCAGACGGTGCCCGGACGCCAGGCTACACTGACTCAGGCGGTGCTCAGACGTCAGACTGTGCCCAGACGTCAGGAGGTACCCGGACGCCGGGCTGCACTGACCTTCCGCTTGTTGTTCAGCATGACTGCGTCCCGCTGGTTGTCGGCGTTGCCGGGCACGCGCGAGCCCCACATCTCGCAGCCCACGCGGCAGTAGCAGAAGGTGATCACCACCAGTGGGATGAAGTACTGCAACAGGCGGCGTACGTCACCGGGTGCCGCCGGTTCGATTCCGAGCGGCGGAAAGTTTTATCGTCGCCCGGTGCCGTCGGCGAGAGTGGTTGGCGTCGAGGCTGAGATGTCGCTGCCCGCAGGGTGCGTCAGTTTCTTAGAGTCGTTGGCGGCCAAACACATGGAGGCAATGACAGGGTTGAAATCGATTGGTGCGCCATTGAAATCGAAAATGGAAAACGAGCCAATGTTGAAATTGACATTATTGAGAACCGCAACGATATTGGAGAAGAGGGTCAAGCCGTTCTCCAAAACGTACTAAATCGACACTCATGCCATCCAACTGCAAGCAAAACAATTTGATAATTCGATTTCAGATGTTGGGCATCGAACTCGTCGGTCGGTGTTTGATCCGGTCACCTGACGAAACCGCGAAAACGACCGAGATGTTCATTTAGCACAGCAGCGACCACCAGCACAAGTCCACCAAGGTAGCTCACGGCCAGAACAAAAACCCGGAGCCAATCCGGAGAACTCCAGACGGGGGATACGATGGTCCCTTCAGGGGAATGGGCATGGAGATGCCATCGCCACCATACCTGGTCTTTCCGGAGCATATTGACTTGGAGTTGATGATAGGCCATGTCATCGCATTCTAAATATTCAGGACGTCGCGGAACCGGGGAGTACGACCATCTCACAAGATCCACCTTATCAATATCAGACAACTCTGATGTTTTGAATTCGGGACATTTCAAAAGCCGCTAAAAGCTGTCTATATTAATGGCAAATCTTTCCTAGAACATCATGCTACCTCATGCCTCATGCCTGTGCTCATGCCTGTGAAAGCGATGATTTCAGGAGCGAATGTCGCTTCTCGAGTTCTAGTTATTGATGGTCGTAAGCGTGAAGATCAAGCCTGACGGCAAGACCAAGTCCCATATTGTTATCTCATCGCTGGAGGCATGTATCCTTTTGGTCAAACACAAAAGCGATGCTGTACCGCATTTTCTGAAGAATCCTATTGCCGAGTAAGCAGCTCCCAAACAGTGGGAGGAGGGTGCAAAACACGTCAAGATGGAAGCTACTCGGGAGCACCAAAGGGGCGGCAACGCGCGCCTCCCACACCTGAGCGACTCGGCTCACCTGGAAGCTGACCCTGGCGTAGAAGTAGACGTTCCTCGAGGTGTGGTCGACCCCCTGGTAGTCGCAGTAAGGCTGAGGAGCAGACAAAGCACGGGTGTCATGAACAGACGACACGCCGTCATTTGCGCATGGTGAGTGCATGGCGAGTAAGTGCATGGTGAGTGCATGGCGAGTGCAGGGTGTGTGTATGTTCGGCCAGTGCATGGTGAGTGTCTGGTGCATGTATGGTGAGTTCGTGATGAGTGCATGGATTGTGAGTGCATGGTAAGTGAATGGTGAGTGCATGGCGATTGCATGGTGAGTACATGGCGATTGCATGGTAAGTACATGGTGAGTGCATGGTGAGTGCATGTTGAGTACATGGTGAGTGCATGGTGAATAGTGCACGGTCAGTCAGCCACGTGCACACAGCGAGTGTGTCACGAAATCACACGTCAGCTGTTGCTCGCCGAAACCAGACTGAAGTCACTCTCCAACGCTGACTCTCGTGCATGCCAAACCATGTGTGGCGCAAAGATACAGTGAAGTGCAGTCAACATATCACGAATTCACATCCAGGCAGTAGCGCTCCACGGGAAGTCAACTGAACTGACGCAAACAATAATTGTATGAACAGAAGCACGTACTATGACATACGTTTGGATTGGCGCTAAACAAACAATGTCATATGTACAAGCTCAAACACTCTGGTGTTGTGTCGCTGTCGGTGGTGAAGCATCACTCGTCATTGTGTGGTATTCGCTGCCGGTGGTAAAACATCACTCGTCAATGTATTATGTTCGCTGCAGGTGGTGAAGCATCGCTCGTCAATGTATTATGTTCGCTGCAGGTGGTGAAGCATCACTCGTCAATGTATTATGTTCGCTGCAGGTGGTGAAGCATCACTCGTCAATGTATTATGTTCGCTGTAGGTGGTGAAACATCACTCGTCATTGTATTGAGGGTCGCTGCCGATGGTGAAGCATCACTCGTTGGCGGTGTGGGGCAGGCAAGCTGGACTTGTGTCGTTGATTCGAGGGATCGGCGATTTTCTACTGGACTGCTTGTTGTGTGTAGCGCACCGCTTGTTGTGTGAAGCACACCACTTGTTGTGTAGCGCACCGCTTGTTGTGTGAAGCACATCACTTGTGTAGCGCACTTGTTGTTGTCTGTAGCATGGTTTGAGTAGTGCACCATATCATTTGTGTAGTGTACGGCATGGTTTGTGTGGCGCACCATATAGTTTGCGTAGCGATCTATATGTGAAGGATCATTTGTTCAGTACACCGCCACTGGTTCGTGTAGCCAACATAATTGGTGTAGTGTAGTCTACATAATAGGTTTAGTTCCTATGTAGCCTACATAAGCCATGTTATACATTGGCTTCAAGGGAGTGCATCCCAAATTCATCGCTGGTGCTTTCCATGTGGCTTGGACACGTAGTGCACTATGCTACTACTAGTATGACACTGCTATGACACTACTGTTCGGTTGCATATCAGTTGCATGCAACAGTGGCATACCAAAGCCGAAAGGCACCTACCCGCGGCAGACCGGACACAGCTGGATACGTCCAACTGCCTGGCACATTTTGTGCTGGTGCCCCCTGTCGGTGAATACATCACTCTCATCTATCTCACAACCGGACGTCGCACGGAAATGTGTCCAAGACACATGACCGCTTATAGTGGCCGCGCGACGAGAAACGAATGGCGCTGTGCGGTCACCATGAGGAGAAACTCTGTCGAACCGGCGCCACAAAACGTATTACGTGATTAAAGCTTGGATATATTGCGAGAGACTGTCGGATGGTGACAGGAAATGATGTTGAGAGCATATAAATATAACCTAAAATAGCTGCAGATGTGCTTGCATGCCTTTGCTCGCTATTTGCACGCAAATCCCGGAAGTCCACTGGATTGCATGAGGGTGATTTACAGCGAATTCAGTTTCGACGCCTCGTGAGCATTATAATGCTGATGAATAATATTTAACCTTTGTCAAAGACGAAATTTCGTGTAGGGAACCTCGTCCATGCCATCCAAGGGTGCAGGAATCCTCGCCAATATCGTTCAGGTGTGTAGGGAACCTCTCGCATACCGTCTTCGGGTGTAGGAAACCTTGCCCATACCGTCTTCGGGAATAGGATACCTTGACCATACCGTCCGACTGTGTAGGAAACCTCGCCCATACTGTTCGAGCGTGCAGGGAACCTCGTTCATGCCGTTGAAGCGTGTACTGAACCTTGCCTATACCGTCGGAACGTGTAGGGAAACTTGCCCATACTGTCCGAGCGTGTAGGGAAGCGGCGAATAATATCGCATATCGCGTCTGAGTGCCCTATATTTTTCGAATGTTGCGTCTGCTAACGCAAATAAACATATACCCATTGATTGTCTCGGATCACGACATCTAATCTTTTGTGAAAGCCGCCAAAGGTTTCCACCGCTGTAGCCGCGCGATACCAGGCAGGTCATGGATTAATGGCCCGGAAGTGGGCGGTTTCCTCTCGTCGGTGTGGTAGCGGCGCTATCTGTGCCCGCAGGCGCAGCCGATGGTCATGCCAAGTGGCAAACTGCCACCTCTCACAGGGCTTCAGCGTCAACCAAGCCCGAAGGGATTTACCATCGATTTTGTTGTTCACTTGCAGCCCATCTGGCTGTGGGGAGTGGGCCGTGGGGGTGAGGTCCCCAGTTATTTCCACCCGCTTTGATAGACCTGGTCCAGACGGAATGAACGTCGGCTGCAGCAAGTAGGACAACTTCAACGCTTGTAGCACATAGTGTAGCGGTTATTTTGATATCAGCAATGGTAGCGCAAAAAATCGCATGACAAGGCAATATATTAGAGCTTGATATAATGTCGGATTAACCACCATTTTTCAGTCACAAGACCGACCGTGCCTGTAACACAGAGTGTGTAAATCATGTGCCATCCAACAGCAGCAGCAACAGCTGCAGCAGCAGCAGCAGCAACATGCAGAACTTACGCAACTTGATGCGTGGTTGAAAAAAAGAACCAACAAAGATTCCTCACACCTCGTACGTAGTCAGCTGTTAGCTTCACAACCAGTCGAAAACCATCCGCACCTACAACTCAGTCGGTCAGAGCGACAGCCAGCATTGCAGTCGTCAGCCTCCATGGGAGGGGGGGGGGCACACGCCTCACTGTGTCCGCCCCTGTCCTAATCCTATTACTGATAGTGTGCATCCCCCGCATTTTCCGTCCGCTGGCAGAGTGATATGATCACAGTGCACAACCCATTGGACCAGGCGGACCGGTTGTGGCCCGACATATCAGGTACGGACTTCTAACGTGCGCTGCCACAGATGCAGCTCAGTCCAATGTCACGGGCTTATGGATGTTGTTGGTGTGGTGTTGGTGTTGGTGTTGGTGTTGGTGTTGGTGTTGGTGTTGGTGTTGGTGTTGGTGTTGGTGTTGGTGTTAGTGTGGTGCAGTGCACATAAATCACTCACGTCACGTGACATGATGTGACGTTATCAATCGCGGACAAAGAGGACAGCCTCTATACCGAAGTATCCAGATCACCCAACGAACGTGCGACCGATGAAGAGGAGCCTTGCCAGCCAATATGAAAATTTCTCGTCCGTCATCAGTGTGTTTTGAGAATAAAACTGAATCCGTGAATTATTCTGGATGGTAAAAAGCGATTTGTTGTTAGCTGAACTAATAAATTGGTTAAAACACGCGTTGTTGGACAAAAAACGAACTGAGTCACTTGAACAGTTAAACTGGCCAAAAGCCTGTTAGAAGTTCACACAACGTGTAAGAATGCGCATTTTATGGAAGTTTATGCCACATATTATTCGGGGTAGATGAAGCTAATTGCAGCTTGGATCAATGCGATTTTGGGGAAAAAATAGTCCCAGGCTGTCATTCCGGTGTGGGATTCTCTCCACACAGCACAGAACAATGGACTCGCGGTCCGGTGGCCGGACTGTTCTCCGCTCCGGCGCTCGGACTGTTCTCCGGTTCTGAGGCCGGACTTTTCTCCGGTCCGGTGGCAGGACTGTTCTCCGGTCCGGGCGCCAGACTTTTCTTCGGTCGGACTCTTCTCCGGCCGGACTTTTCTCCGGCCGGACTTTTCTCCGGCCGGACTTTTCTCCGGCCGGACTTTTCTCCGGCCGGACTTTTCACGGCGGGACTTTTCTCCGGCGGTACTTTTCTCCGGTCGGACTGTTCTCCGGTCCTGTCACCGGATTACTCACTGGTGTGATGGCGATAGGAACCCGGCTAAGACACTTGACACTTTGAGTGCAATCAACGCATTTATTCTCTGAAGTTGCGATACTGCGCCATTAGTCGCACGATATGACAGCGCTCGTCGAAAGGAAAAAAAACATATCTAACGACCTGAGATCCCCAACGCATAACCTGTCGACTCTCCATTCATCGAGTGGCGAATGAGCCACCGAAAGCTTCGCTACAGTTGCAGTTCAGCGGCATATAGCTGCCACCTCCCCCGGTACCCAACACATTTAACCACGTCATGTCATGCAGGCTACGTCAGCACAATCTATGGGCGTGGCCAGTGTGGCAGTCGAGGTGAACCAGTCCACTCCCCAGCCCACCACCAGTTTTCGAAGGCCCTGCGACCGGAGAGAGGAGCCACGGAGACTAAAAAAATGCACCCCTACATTCGTACACCATCTAAAAATTTCAGCTCAATGCGCCCTCTGAGTACGAGACGTCTATCCAGTGGCCTCGAGTGCTCCTCCCCCTTTACATGCTCTGTCAGTTGTGCTCCTCCAGGGAAATGGGAAATATATATATATATATACATATATATATATATGTCTGTATATGTCGTCCGCTGCCAACACCATCAGCCCGTGGGATGGCAGCTCTGATATCACCGGTCGTTGCCGACCCTCTACGTCACTGTGGAGACAGCCAATTACAGCTCAATGCCTGGGGACACGCGCTGCTGCGTCACACAGTCTGACCGGTACGCTGCCACTTGAGCTTGAGCCTGCTCCGGCTGGGGATGATCGCTCTCTCCTGGAAGCTAGTCGCCTTGTTTTTGCGAGATTGTTCCTGTCACTGACCATCTGCGCCATCAACTATCCTCCGATGCCAGGCAAGCAATTCATTTAAAACCCTATCCAATACTACTAACACTTCACGTCATTTGACACTATTCGAAGGCGGCGGAAATTACATGTATGGTCCGTCACGCCTCTAAAGACCATGTTTCCCCTGACACTACTCTCATCGTGGCATCTGCCGGATAAGATCATCCTCCCCCTGACACTACTCTCATCGTGGCATCTGCCGGATAAGATCATCCTCCCCCTGACACTACTCTCATCGTGGCATCTGCCGGATAAGATCATCCTCCCCCCTGACACTACTCTCATCGTTGCATCTGCCGGATAAGATCATCCTCCCCCTGACACTACTCTCAGCGTGGCATCTGCCGGATAAGATTATCCTCCCCCCTGACACTATTCTCATCGTGGCATCTGCCGGATAAGATCATCCTCCCCCTGACACTACTCTCATCGTGGCATCTGCCGGATAAGATCATCCTCCCCCCTGACACTACTCTCATCGTGGCATCTGCTGGATAAGATCATCCTCCCCCCTGACACTGCTCTCATCGTGGCATCTGCCGGATAAGATCATCCTCCCCCTGACACTACTCTCATCGTGGCATCTGCCGGATAAGACCCTCCTCCCCTTGACACTACTCTCATCGTGGCATCTGCCGGATAAGACCATCCTCCCCCTGACACTACTCTCATCGTGGCATCTGCCGGATAATTCACATGTAATACATTCTGGGAATCGTTTCCTGATTATGGCTATTATCTTTGGCACGAGCCAACGAAACGTTGAGCGCTAGGGGAACGGGGATGGGGCGCGGGCGGCCTCGGAAATGAAATTCTACTCATTAACTCGACTGCAATTGCATTAAGTTGGAACTTTGAGGAGTGCTAATCGGTATGTTCCTATCTGAGGATTCTACTCTCAAATTAGGGAACTGCTTAGTTTTAATTCGTAAAAACATTTACTTTGTTTATCTTTCCCTTCGAAACAACTGGGAAAAGTCGGGTGGGAGAAGGGCGGGATAAATATCAATTCCCCCTCCTCCAACATCGCACGTCGGGGTCGAGGCTCCTGGTCCAATTTTCCTGCGACCGTGTCATGCTTCGTACTCTTGTCGGTCTACAATTCGCCGAAGGCTCATAGTTTCTGGTTGCTCTGGTAGTATTTTCCCCTCTCAACAAGTAACCCACTGCTGATGGCTTCTGGTTGCTCTGGGAGTATTTTCCCCTGGACAAGTAGCCGACTGTTGATGATTTCTGGTTACCGAGTGTTCTCGCTGCTCAGCCCACAACCAGCAGGTTTCGCTCTCTCCTGAGCCGCAATAGTCTGACATTCAGTCGGATTGACTTAGGATCGGAAGTTTGCTTACTACTTGGCCTGGATTTCTCACTGACTGACGCCTGAAATACGCGCTGCTTCAGGCTTAAGCTCGGTTCACACCGCGTTTTGACGCTTTCCGAGCGTTTATTCATCGTTTTTAGGCCGTTTCGTCAAACAAACGGCAATCGAACGTATTTCAGACGCCCGTCAAAACTGCGTCTTACGAACGTTTAACGCGATCGGAGCGTTGCAGTGTGAACCGGGGTATACCCCGGTTCACACCGCGTGATGACCGCGTAATGCGTAATGAACGTCCGCGTAATGAACGTCACGTCCGCGTAATGAACGTCTATCTGGCGTCCAAAATATAGATTTAGTTTATCTTTTCAACGCCGATTCGGCGTTTAACGTTCTGTTGGTGTGATTGAGTGGTCGCAAGATATTCGAAGTTTTGTTGACGGTCTATAACCAGGTTGGAAGCATTGATTTTCCTGTGGCTAGAATATTGCATTTCCTAGCACACCTCTTTTGGTCACATGGTAGAGAGGTAGCCCTGGAAAATAGTCACAGGCGGAATCGTATGCAATGTTGTGTTGTGTTTGTGTTTTATTGGCACTGAGAAAGCATGCTTGTTCACCCAAGATGCAAAGGTGGGAAATACTATTTTGGGGCTGTGCATTCAGCCCTGACAAAATCTTGCAAGTATCTCTGAAGAACATAGCCATGCAGGAAATCATTGGCCCAGTGAGTTCTAAGTGCCTATTGTAAGCAATGAAAAACCCTGACAGTTCCTGATACTCCAAACACAGCTTGGAACTGCCAGGTTATTCATGATGGTGAAAAACATATTCATAATTTCCATTGCTGTAAATGCCAGTTCATTGGAATTGGCATTGGAATTGGCACATGTAAATGCGTGATATATCTCAGCTTGCATTGGTACAAGTATTCAGGATTTCCACACAACTTGAATCGGCTGCATTCGCGTCAGAATAGTCTCATTGGCGTCATAATTGATTCTCAGGGAAGCGTAAAAATAAACGTTTTCATTCGTGGAAACAGCGTGTTATTCCCGGTGTATTTACGCTCGTTTTACGACTTCTGTTTGACGCTAAGATATCCGTTTGATCCTCTGTTTGACGTTCGATATCCGTTTATTTTACGAACGATTGACGCTCCGAATTACCAATTGTGAACCGAGCTTTAGAGTCGGGCTACAATGAGCCGAGATGACGTCATCACTCGGACGTAGGTGGCGCCGCCTGATTGGTGCGGGAGCTGCTATTGGCCGCCGTATGTGAGCACAATGGGCCAATCACGGACCTCGGACGCGCGAAACGAGCCGGCTCGCGGCGAGCGCGTTGCTCGGAACTTCAGAGACTGTTGGCGAGTTTCAGTGGGCGGTGTTCTGGGACATTGGAGACTGTTAGAGCGTCTCGATGGGCTATGTTCTGGGATGTTGGAGACGGTCAGCGCGTCTCAATGAGTGGCGTTCTGGGACTTCGGAGACTGTTAGAGCGTCCCAATGGGTAGTGTTCTGGGACTTCGGAGACTGTTAGAGCGTCCCAATGGGTAGTGTTCTGGGACGTTAAAGACTTTCAGCAGCGTCTCAATTACCCGTGTTCTGGGACGTTAGAGACTGTCACAGCCTCTCAGTGAGTGGTGTTCTGGGACGTTGGAGACCGTCAGAACGTCTGAATGGGCGGTGTTTTTTTTTGTCAGCATGGTCAGCCTGGCCGATGTTTGTTCGCCCGATGTTGCCACTCCAGCTGTCACTTCAACAATCACTGTCCCTCCAACGGTCCCTTGGGCAATCACTGTCCCTCCAACTGTCCCTTGGACAATAACTGTCCCTCCAACTGTCCATTGGGCAATCACTGTCCCTCCAACTATCACTTGAGCAATCACTGTCCCTCCAACTGGCCATTAGGCAATCACGGTCCCTCCAACTGTCCCTTGGGCAATCACTGTCCCTCCAACTGTCCCTTGGACAATCACTGTCCCTCCAACTGTCCCTTGGGCAATCACTGTCCCTCCAACTGTCCCTTGGACAATCACTGTCCCTCCAATTGTTCCTTGGGCAATCGCTGTCCCTCCAACTATCCCTTGGACAATCACTGCTGACTGCCGACTGCCGACTGCCGACTGCCGACTGCCGACAGACGTTCGCAATCCGATTTTATCCACCCAAGCCCAATGCATTGTGACATAGAGAAAGGAAGACCAGCAGAGCCAATTTAGATCAGCCAGGGATTTGCTGCAACCAAAAGGGTACTAAAGTGACAGTGATATTCACTGATGACAGTGACAGACAGTCAAGTCACTGGTAACAGTGAGAATATCATGCACTGGTGACAGCGAAAATGGCAACCACCGGCTGCAGTGATAATGACAGTCACTGGTGACAGAGACAGTGACAACCACTGATGGCAGTGATAGCCACTGGCGACAGTGACAGTGACAGTCACTGATGAAAGTGATAGTCACTGATGGCAGTGACTGTGACAGTGACAGTGACAATGACAGTGACAGTGACAGTGACAGTGACAGTGACAGTGACAGTGACAGTGACAGTGACAGTGACAGTGACAGTGACAGTGACAGTCACAGTCACAGGTGACAGTGGCAGTGACAGTCACTGGTGACAGTGACATTGGCAGTGACAGTCACTGGTGAGAGTGACAGTGGCAGACAGTGTCAGATCGTGCCGCCAGTGACAGGCTACGGTATGGTTGTGACTCGTCTGCAGCACATGGCCCGTCATCTCCGGGGAGTCTTGTACCCGCGTTGGTGAGCGAGCAGACCCAGCTTGTAATCTCGGAAGTGGTCGGTCAGTGTGTGCTGGAGTCGGTGCAAAGTTGGCGGGTGGCCGAGTTATTGCAAAAGGAAACATGAAATGCATCTGTTGAATGAGATGGGAATGCGATCGGCTTTTCTTCTCGGTCGGAGTCAAATGGGCCGCCACTGATCACTATCGTCTGCATCCTCCCGGATGCATGCATACATACATGTATGCCTGGGTGCATATTTATATATATATATATATATATATATATATATATATATATATATATATATATGTGTGTATTAAAATGTGCCGGCCATAGATTGTTTATCTTACATATGCCACTTACTCGTAAGGGAAGGAATCTCGCCCAAAGTGTTACAAATTGAATCAGGACCGCCGTGGCCTGATTAATGTTCTGACCATCAACGGCTTTCACATCATGCATGTATAATGCACAATGCTGCGTTATGAGTTGCAAGGATGTGTCCTGTACTTGCATGGTAGCTACCTGCCAGCAGCAAATATCCGATGACTGTACGCAAGGGGCAGTTTGCAACGATCTGCTGAGGAACATCAATTTGTTTGTATTTCCATTTTTTCCAAATCCGCCGCCAATCATCAAGCGATAAGGATTGCCCCGCCCCTCTACCCAGCAGCACAAAATGCATACGTCAACACTACAAAAACCCTAGCAAGTCGCGGCACTCCCAGCTGAGAGACGCAAGTAACAGTACATCAAGCACAAGAGAAGAAGCGACATGCAAGCGTCAGTTATCATTCGTGACAGGAGCTGAAGTGGTGGTGGATAAGGATGTCCGTCCGCTGCTGTCACCACAGCACCCTTTTGCACAGCGCCGTCACCACAGTTGGCAAAATGTCGTGCGGGACAGGAGACTTTCGCCTCATTCGCATGGAGGTTTGTGAGGTTTTCACCTGGATGCCAATCGGACTAAGCGGAAGCCTGTGCCGGATGGAAAACAGCGGGAAAGAGACGGACTCGATGAGAGTGAAGCAATCGTGAACAATTAGCGTCACAGTAAGGACCTGGAAATACATCCCATGTTGTCCACAAGAGATGGCATTGAGGTATTTCTTGTCCTGACATGGCTCGCAGTTATCAATAAAGTGTGTTTACGGTGTTTGTTTTTTTAGCTCAAATGTGGATGTCTGCACCTCTGCGAGTGTAGGATTCTGTAACTCAACACAATTCCATCACCTTGGTGCTATATAAGGAAGACTAGCCAAAAACGTTGCTAAACTTCATTGCAAATGGTGATGTCTTGTGGCATGCGATGTGTTAAGGAGTTCATTGAAAAATTTGGTTATACATGAGGATTGCGTTGTTGTTTAAATATATGTTGATGTATATTGCTCATGGTGCGAACTTTTCCTATGCCTTGAAGTCTTAATATATCGATTTTATTAACGAGACGGGTTGTACTATGAGGGAGGGGGGTGGCAAGTGCTTTCAATAACTCTCATTACTCTTTGTAATAGCATAGGTTTGTTTGTACGGCACCATGCAGTATTCAGTTTTCTTTGGATACTTTTTTCTATCCGAGCTTTCACAGAAGACCGCATACAGAATCATTTCCGACGATATCGATGCTTATCGAACTATTCACATTAATTATCAATGGCAATCGGCCCAGACTGTGGGCTTGTGGGCTCACAGTTATAACTGTGGGCTCACAGATATATTTCTGAAACTGCTCAACACAGTGATTATTAGCACTATCCGAGTACCACAGGTGAGCCGGTATGATTCTACCGGACGTCACGAATTATCGCTTCAATATCTTTATGAATACTCTGCTATCAACATCAGCGCATATTCACACTAAATTATATATGGTTCTGAAGAGGAATGCTAAACGGAAACACTGCTCTGCCAACCAATGGAAGCTTAATGATTGCGTTTAACACATGCACAGGAGGACCCTTCGCAAAGCGTGAATCGCCGGGGAAGGGCGGATTCTGCCCCCTAGATCTCAGGAACTACGTACACTAGAAACCCAAAATTTAGACGGGAAATTACGGATGTCATAAAATATCTGCCGTATAAATTTTACCACCATAGGCCAAAGCCTTCAGGGTCGAATGTGGTCGGTCGATTGGTTAGCGTGCCGCATCGCGTGTCGACCCAACCTTGTGGCGGCCGGCCGGCGGTGGGTCGATCGAATTTGCACCGTCACCCTTTGTATACCTACCAATGGATATCAATTTTTTTATTTACATGCGATGCGCTTATCAATTTGCAACAACGTCAGAAAATGTCATGACGCAATAACACTTCACGTTTAAGAGATATCTTTGCAACATGACATGCATGGACGGATGTTGATGCCCATCCTCATCCGCCCGATGCACATGTCACCGTCAAGGTTGGATTGTTTATTGTTTGTCACGCACAACCACCAACAGAGTGATTTTCCGATCATGGTTTTCATCAAGCAGATTCATTTCGAACACCATGGCACGCATAGCATCGCTGCTGTTGGCATCATCAGCGGAGGTATCAAGGCCGTGTCGGGACGTAACCGGACGTCACCATGAAGTAACCCTCTTGCGTTCGATGACTCGGGAGTTGATTAATGCTCCGCACAGCTCGCCCGGCTAAGCCCGGGATCTCCCGCGTACAGCGAACATCGTGATCACGCTTATCGGCAAACATCAGCACGGAATATCGATGTCATCGCCGGCGTCGTTACTCTCATCACTTCATCATCACGGTCATCATCATCGTCATCACCATCGTCATCACCATCGTCATCACCATCGTCATCACTATCGTCATCACCATCGTCCTGTGTCAGCTGTCGGACTGTGAGCAGGCCGCCAGGGACCCGTCCCCCCCCCCCCACACACACACTGGGCCACACCAGTGTCCAGTCATTCACTGTACGCGCTCCTCCAGGGACCCCTCATCAGTGTCCAGTCACTCACTGTACGCGCTCTTCCAGGAACCCCGCACCAGTGTCCAGCCACTGTTCGCGCTCCTCCAGGAACCCGTGCCCGTGTCCAGTCCCTGTCCCTGCGCTCAGACCTGCTGGGAGGTCACTGGTTGCCGCCATCCATAGGGAATGTCTCAGCGATCCACACGAGGTATGACCCGGCGCAAGTGCCCGGTATCGATGTGCTGCTCACAGGACACTGGAGCCGCCCAATGGAATAAGGCCTTATCGATGTGTTCCCTGCAGGCCACTAGGGCCGCCCAAAGGAATAAGGCCTTATAAATGTGTTCCCTGCAGGACACTAGGGCCGCCCAATGTAATAAAGCATTATCGATATGTTCCCTACAGGACACTGGAGCTGCCCAGTGTATTAAGCCCTTATCGACGTGTTACCCTGCAGGACACCGGAGCTGCCCAGTGTCACAAGACCTGACGTGCGGGCGGTGACGGCTACTTCAGTATCGTGATGTGTTTTGTACGGTTGTTTCCTCGGCCCGGAGACTGGTGATGGGTGTTGAGACGTAGTGCGTGATTGCGCATGCTGTCAAGTGACGTGGATGGCGGGAATATATGATGTAAGATAAACGCATTGTATTGCAGTGTTGAGCGAATCAAAGTATTGTAGACCTTGTGTGGGGTGGACATACAGCCCAGTTGGACCGGAGGTGCCGCGCAGGTATCCGGGAGCTTCGCGCAGCACTGTTTAATACATAGCATATGGGGGCCAACATGTTGTCCTTTGTCTAGGGAAACTTTACCGTTGTGCAAGTGTGTTGCTGGAGGATGATTTGGTCCCGACAGTGAACCGGGGGAAGAGGGGTAGGGGGCGGGGGCGGAACATATGTGGGAAGCCATGAAAAGAGCATTGCTACTGATTTAGTGGGGGAGATCTGCAACCCCTCGGAGAGCACCAAGAATCAGTGTGATTAATGGCAGGCTTGCTCAAAATGGTCAGCTTTATCTGCTGATAGTTGAATGCAGTGGCGCAGCCAGGACTTTCCTAAGGGGGGCTCGACCCCGAAACATGTGATGACATACAGAAAGTTTCTGATGTGCAAAGCGCGCGGAAAATGCAGGGTATTGCGTGGTAAGAATCTAAATTAAAATTTCGCTTTATCTAGTATATTTTTTGGGTGCTAAGAGAGGGGGGGGGGGATCCCTGGCTGCACCTCTGGATGAGTGCGCAAAATGGTCAAATCGTCTGCGTAAATGGAATATCCTAGGCAAGTAGCATTGAGGGGACGATGGCTCGGTGCGTCAATAAACATGATTGGAAGTGGAGTGGCAGATAAAGCGCACCCTCCCCCACCTTCTCAAACATATATACAGCTCCAGCCTTGAGCAACAGCAGACATAAACTCCGCCACAGAAACATGACGTAGAGGATATTGCCAGTCTGATCAGATGCATTCTTTCCATGCCAGGAAAGAGTGGATTTCATGGATTTCCACGGAGACAATGGATTTCCATTCCATGGGCGTAACGTAAAGCTTTGAACAATATTGAGACAACTTTCCGTCTCAACTCTAATGGTGGCGCAGGCCATGCCACGGACATTGCATAGCGCTTCAAATGTGAAAACCCATCGGTAACTTTGGCGTCGGCGGACCATCCAGTTCTGAGTCTGGTGTTCTGAGGCTGGTGTTCTGAGGCTGGTGTTCTGAGTCCGGTGTTCTGAGGCTGGTGTTCTGAGGATGGTGTTCTGAGGCTGGTGTTCTGAGGCTGGTGTTCTGAGGCTGGTGTTCTGAGGCTGGTGTTCTGAGGCTGGTGTTCTGAGACTGGTGTTCTGAGACTGGTGTTCTGAGGCTGGTGTTCTGAGGCTGGTGTTCTGCGTGCGGCCGGATCGTCGGTGGCGGACGGACGTCCTGGTGTTGGACCGGCGGTCGGCCGGGTGTTGGACCGGACTGTCCACTGCTTGTAGACCGGACTGTCGGCCGGGTGTTGGACCGGACGGTCGGCGATCGCACTATTCGTCGCATTTGTTCGATGCATGCAAGCTTGCATACTCACAATGCTACAATTAGCCGGTAGTCAATCCCTATAAGTCCGTCTGTACCGCACGGCCTCAGCCGCATACACTGCACCTGCAACCGGAATGCATGCGGACCACTGAGCCGGCAAATCGCAATGTCAAAATATATGCAACACAACAGTGTAAGTCACAATGAAATACACATCTGAAGGGTAACTAACCTTCGAAAATTATTTTCGCACCACAATGTATGCAGATAATAATATCATAAATTATAATTGTATTATTTTCAGATACACAAGTGATGATCCTATCCAACTGCCCTAAAAACGCCATGCTAACCGGCACAGAATACTATCTCAGAGTTCTTGCATGATTCAGGAACACCCTAGTGTTATGTTTTTTAGCTGGAGATCCCCGATGGGCGCATCAGCATTGTGGGTGACGCATATAGTGCGGTATTGTCGCGATTTCCGTCCCACCGGCCGCTGCGGGCGGTGGAGTGTTGACGAGTCTCTCCACCCGCACGGCGCGTGTTTACGGCTGGGGAACGAGTGTGGGCATCGACCGTTATGCAGGCAGGAAATAGCATCGAGTCGGGCGACATTGGAGGCTGTGATTGAGGATGGCAGACATTCACGCGGCTATAATGCAGTTTTGAGAAGTATTTAGTCCCGCTGCGTATCAGAATATGCTAGTTCGTACAGTCTAGAACGATGCTACACTCTTTCTTTTATCTGGTTGGATCTAAGTTTGGTAACAGAGTAAGGGATACAGCATTGGCGCCGATGTGAGAATAGAGAGCACCTTTCAGCTCGCTATTGCACTCACCTCGGTCTTGTGAGTGTGGGGAATGTCGAATTTAAGGGGTGGTGGGAGTGATGTGCGACGTGTTGCATGAAAGCACCCCGAAGGGTAGCAAGCAAAATAGACATCGTGACGATTCTCCATCTACGATGTTGTCGCACAACTGATTAGACTGAATCAACCTCCATTTGCACGTGCTTGTGCAGTTGATTAGGACCAACAGCGAACAGCTAATTGCAAATAGCCAACAACCAAGGTGGTGCCAACCACACCCACGACGACGGGTCACGAACGGCCGCCAACCAAAGTGACCTTCAGTCCAACGTGGCCCCCACGCGTCCCGTTGATGTCGCATTCGTCCAGTCGGAGGCCGCCAACTCACACGAGCAACCTTGCATGTTACGGCAACTTCAAGCGATTCCCAAATGTATGCCGCTACCTTACAACAATTAACACAAATTATCGCCAAAATCACACGATGAGTTTCTCGATATTATTTGCCAGCCACATGTTATGAGCTGTCTGCAACTATAAATGAACTTGTACCGGTCGACGTCAACACAAAAAACAAGCATGCACAAACCGAACCGTGGTACTAAAACAGAAACGAACTACTTATTGGAAATCCGGTACATTACTGGCATTCTGTGACAAACGATGTGGTAAGATAGCTGTTCCATTTGGTTTTTGTTTGCTCCTCACCCTCGCAACGATTGGGTGGTTGTGTGCCCCTCACCCCCGCGACCATTGGGTGGTTGTGTTCCCCTCACCCCCGCGACCATTGGATGGTTGTGTTCCCCTCACCCTTGCGACCATCGGGTGGTTGTGCGCCCCTCACCCTCGCGACCAGTGGGTGATTGTGTGCCCCTCATCCTCGCAACTATTTGGTGGTTGTGTGCCCCTCACTCTCGCGACCATTGGGTGGTTGTGTGTCCATGAGCCTCGCGACCATCGGGTGTTAGTGTGCCCCTCACCCTCGCGACCATTGGGTGGTTGTGTGTCCATGAGCCTCGCGACCATCGGGTGTTAGTGTGCCCCTCACCCTCGCGACCATTGGGTGGTTGTGTGTCCATGAGCCTCGCGACCATCGGGTGTTAGTGTCCCTCACCCTCGCGACCATTGGGTGGTTGTGTGTCCATGAGCCTGCGACCATCGGGTGTTAGTGTGCCCTCACCCTCGCGACCATTGGGTGGTTGTGTGTCCATGAGCCTCGCGACCATCGGGTGTTAGTGTGCCCTCACCCTCGCGACCATTGGGTGGTTGTGTGTCCATAGCCTGCGACCATCGGGTGGCTGTGCCCCTCACCCTCGCGACCATTGGGTGGTTGTGTGTCCATGAGCCTCGCGACCATCGGGTGTTAGTGTGCCCCTCACCCTCGCGACCATTGGGTGGTTGTGTGTCCATCAGCCTGGCGACCATCGGGTGGCTGTGTTCCCCCCACCCTTGCTCCTCGCCAGTACACCCGGAGCGCGCGCTACTCCCGTTGCAGCACCTGACAGCAAGAGGCACTGCAGCTATTAATCATTCGGATGGCTTCTCTTCGGAAAGACGAGGGTCTGTCGACCTTCGCGTCATTCAATAAACGACAGACGGCGCTTGGCGATGGGTGGCATCAGCAGCATACCAGATCACCATCGTGGGACGGCGGCGGCGAACTGTGCCTCGTACTCGTGCCATGCGTCGTGTTTCATTGCTCATAAGCATTGAAAGCACGTCTCCAGATGTTCCTGGCGCATAATTGACACTCATCAAGCGATAAATTATACCAGCATTATTCAGGGCAGCTTCATAAGACATAATAATTATCATTGTTCAGGGCTATTCATGTCATTTTGTGTTCACGGTTTCATCGTGATATGCATGATATGGGCAGTGATGTTAGTATGCGCTTCCTTATAAGGTGCTATTTGTATAATGCTGAGCTGCGTTTACTTCCATGCAAGATAATCGCTAATCATAGCTGATTTTAAACTTCGTTTCAAAATTTCACTCCGATTTGTTTCAGTATTTTATGCCGATGTAAGCTGGCTTTAACTGGCTGATGTACCTTCGTTGAGGCGTCGTACCATGCGAATATAGCGATAGCGAAGATTGTGGATGGCGATGATGGAGCGAGACTAAGCGAGAAACAACAGGGCCGCACGGATGTGAATGTCGCCTCAATAACGAGGAATCACGGAGAACATCGCCTTAACAATGGGGCGTCACGGGGACGATCGCCTTAACACGCGCACCGGAGGGGGGGGGGCGAAATCCGCCCACCCCTCCGGTTTTTCGCAAATAACTGCAGATTTTACCGGTCGATATACGCGAATTTCGGTGTACCTGCTTAGAAATGAACGGCGCGTCGCTTAAAGGAAGAAAAATTGAAATCGGCCGAAAATTTGTCAAGTTAGGGGCCGCTAAAATAAAAAAATGTTATAGCGCCAGACCACAAAAATCGACGCTGATGCGCTTCCAGTATACTGACAAAAGAGAAGTGTTCTAGGCAACACTAGCGACTTATTTGATGCATATTGATATGCTGTATAGTTTCAAGGTCATGTTAGGTCACCAAGGTCAAGTCAGGTCAAGTTCATGACAGGTTAATGGAACCAAACTTGATCAACTGGAATGTTGCCATAAATGCACTACTGGTTGGCATTTGTACTGTTTGTCATTGCGTTTCCATACTTTATTCATGTACTTCACTCCCTTCTTCACGAAGCCGATTGCTCCGAGCTGCCCGACGGAGCAGTCGGGCGGGCGGCCGGTTCCGGTAACTGGAACAGGTAACTGACCTGATAAAGTGGTGCTATATAGGTGACCTGACGTCAAATGTTGGGTCTAGCATCTGCATTGCATCATTAGTAACGTCCAAAACATCATTGATGCCCATTTTTGAGCATTTAAACACAATCACAGTGATCCATAACGATGACAAGCCAAGCAACGCAAAACCGGAAATTTTTGCCAATCTGACCTCATTTGACCTTGAAGATATTGACCTAAGGTCACGAAAATTGCACACAATAGAGTTCACTACCGTGCCCATGCACCCTGCAAATTTCGTTCCTCCAGCCTTACTAGGAGCCGAGATCTTAGGGGGGGCGGAATCCGCCCCCCCCCTTCAGTGCGCGTAATTCTCAGAGGCCCTCCAGGGCGCGTGTTAACAACGCAGATAACGGGAACATTACCTTAGCAACGGGGCATCACGGGGACCATCGCCTCAACAACGGGGTATCACAGAGAACATCGCCTTAACAACGGGGTATCACGGGGAACATCGCCTCAACAACGGGGAATCACGGGGAGCGTTGCCTCAGCAAAGGTACATCAGCCAATTATAACATGCTTACATCGGCATAAAATACCGAATCAAAGGAGTGAAATTTTGAAACACAGGTTTTAAATAAGCTATGATTATCGTCTATCCTGCATGGAAGTAAGTGTAGCTCAGCATCATAAAAATAGCATTATATAAGGAAGAGCACACTGACATCACTGCCCATATCATGCATATCATGATGAAGCCGTACAAACAAATTGACATGAATAGTCCTGAACATTGATAATGTAATGTATCATATGAAGCTGCCCTGAACATTGCTAATATAATTTATCACTTCATGAGTGTCAACAGTGCGTCATGAACTCCTGGAGACGTGCTTTCAATGTTGGTGAGTTTCAATTAAGTATTTACCAGCGAACATAATCCATTCCCAATCCCGCGGCCCACCAGCAAAACAGTGTGCACGGGGAAACAGTGTGGGCGGCGCCTTTAGCGTGAATGTGCATAAAGTGCGTCGTGAATCACCCAATAAACCAACAAACGAACATAATCCAATGCCAGCTTTATTCAACTTGGTACGAAAAGTGTCGGTTAGTGAGAGTATGAGAATGACATGGAGATAAACCATAGGAAATACATATTACAAGACATTTAATTACCTGGACCAATGATAGTCAATTGCTCCATGATTTAGTGGATTGTCATCTTGCCTATCCAATACGAGCAATATATGAATATGATCATGGCACCTTAAATCATAATTGCCATAATTCATGCCTGACCGATATGGACGAATCATTTCGAAAGTCAAGGTGCATCACGAATGGATTAATTTTAAGAATGTAAGCAGCTATAAGCTAAATAACTAACTTAAGCCATGGATTCAGGCCAGCTGTCTTCATTTCATGACCTGAAACTACCACTTATTTCTGTCTGTTGTTGAATTCCTTCAGGGACTTGAAAATAATGAGATGATATCTTGCATCACGATAGTCCACAACTCTCAAATTGTTCTGTTTCCCCATGGATTGCTTGAGATAGTCCAATTACGTGTGAGAATGAATTCGACGTTGACTTGCTTCACGATATTCCACACCTCTCACATTGCACTATTTCCCGACGGGTACCAGCTTGAGATAGTCCAATTACGGGTAAGAATAAATTAGATGATATTTTGCTTCACGACATACCACATGTCTCAAATTCCACTATTTGCCGATGGATACCAGCATAAGGTAGTCCAAGTACGGATGAAAATGAATTAGTTGTTATTTTGCTTTACGATATCCAACACCAATCAAATTGCATTATTTTCCCGATGGATACCAGCCTGAGATAGTGTAATTGCGAGTGAGCATGAACTAAGTGTGCTTAAATTGAAAAATGGGCTTGTACTTGTGATCTACAAGCAATTGCCATTGCAACCCTAGCTGCTATGCTGCGCAACTTCCTGCCACCCATATTTCTGCCACTGGTTTTGGCCGGTTGAAACCAGCGGGGGAGGATATATTTAGCCGGCTACTGCCATTCCTCCTGTGAATACACATCAGGGCAAATGCATTGTGTATTCGCCCCTCATCCTGAGCAATTCCTGTGTGGCCATGTCGACCCACTTGCCGCTGAAGTCACTTCATCAGGCGAGAACAAAGGTGTCGAATTTAAGCTGATTTTGGTAGAACGCTCTCCTGGCGGAGGATCGACGCTGAGGTTTGAGAGATTATCGCCGACGCTGAGCTGGGACGTCGACTCTGGCTTCAACTGCCGGAACTTGTGACAGGATGACAGTCGACATGACAGGCGAGCGGAATGTGCAAACTTCCTCGGCTTCCTCCACAAACTTCCTCGGCAGTCGTGAAGTTGGACGGTCGATGACGGCGTGTGGTCTGGCGGTGACGTGGCGTGTGGTCTGGCCGTGACGTGGCGTGTGGTCTGGCCGTGACGTGGCGTGTGGTCTGGTCGTGACGTGGCGTGTGGTCTGGACGTGACGTGGCGTGTGGTCTGGCCGTGACGTGGCGTGTGGTCTGGCCGTGACGTGGCGTGTGGTCTGGCTGTGACGTGGCGTGTGGTCTGGCCGTGACGTGGCGTGTGGTCTGGCCGTGACGTGGCGTGTGGTCTGGCTGTGCCGTGGCGTGTGGTCTGGCCGTGACGTGGCGTGTGGTCTGGCTGTGACGTGGCGTGTGTTCCGACCATGGCGTGGCGTGTGGTCTGGCTGTGACGTGGCGTGTGGTCTGGCCGTGACGTGGCGTGTGTTCCGACCATGGCGTGGCGTGTGGTCTGGCTGTGACGTGGCGTGTAGTCTGGCTGTGACGTGGCGTGTAGTCTGGCCGTGACGTGGCGTGTGGTCTGGCTGTGACGTGGCGTGTAGTCTGGCTGTGACGTGGCGTGTGGTCCGGCCGTGACGTGGCGTGTGGTCTGGCTGTGACGTGGCGTGTAGTCTGGCTGTGACGTGGCGTGTGGTCTGGCCGTGACGTGGTGTGTGGTCTGGCCGTGACGTGGCGTGTAGTCTGGCTGTGACGTGGCGTGTAGTCTGGCTGTGAGCGTGTGGTCTGGCCGTGACGTGGCGTGTGTTCCGACCATGGCGTGGCGTGTGGTCTGGCTGTGACGTGGCGTGTAGTCTGGCTGTGACGTGGCGTGTGGTCTGGCCGTGACGTGGCGTGTGGTCTGGCTGTGACGTGGCGTGTGGTCTGGCCGTGAAATGGCGTGTGGTCTGGCCGTGACGTGACGTGTGGTCTGGCCGTGACGTGGCGTGTGGTCTGGCCGTGACGTGGCGTGTGGTCTGGCTGTGACGTGGCGTGTGGTCTGGCCGTGACGTGGCGTGTGTTCCGACCATGGCGTGGCGTGTGGTCTGGCTGTGACGTGGCGTGTGGTCTGGCCGTGACGTGGCGTGTGTTCCGACCATGGCGTGGCGTGTGGTCTGGCCGTGACGTGGCGTGTGGTCTGGCCGTGACGTGGCGTGTGGTCTGGCCGTGACGTGGCGTGTGGTCTGGCTGTGACGTGGCGTGTGGTCTGGCCGTGACGTGGCGTGTGTTCCGACCATGGCGTGGCGTGTGGTCTGGCCGTGACGTGGCGTGTGGTCTGGCCGTGACGTGGCGTGTGGTCTGGCCGTGACGTGGCGTGTCGTCAGCACATGTCACGTCACCGTGACGTGACATGACGTGGCCTGACTTCCCGACCTGAGCTGACCTGATCTGACCTGTCTGGCCAGGTGCTACGTGGCCAGACCTGACGTAATCTGACGTGCCAAAACGCGACATGATACGACCTGACCTGACCTTACGCAGCGCTTCGCGATGTGACACCACCTCATGCCACCTGACGTAGCACTAAGTTGCATAACATGTCGTAACCTGACCTTTGACCCCACATAGTGTTACGGAAAGTACCATGACGTGACGTGCCCTCACCCGACGTGACTGGGCGTGTCGTGAGGGCACGTCACGTCTCCCACGTCACAGCCTATATGTCCCACGTCACAGCATGTATGTCCCACGTCACAGCCTATATGTCCCACGTCACAGCCTATATGTCCCACGTCACAGCCTATATGTCCCACGTCACAGCCTATTTGTCCCACGTCACAGCCTATATGTCCCACGTCACATCATATATGTCCCACGTCACAGCCTATATGTCCCACGTCAGCAATATGCCTCACAGCTAGCGGAAGCGGTGACCTACACGAGCGTCGGCGGCATGTTCGGCTCCGGCAGCCCTAAGTGGCGTCCAGCTGGTTTCAGACGACGTGCCCGGTATTGCTGAAGCTAGATTCGCGAGAGAGAATCGGAATTTGGCGGAGCCGATACTTGGTTATGGGTGAGTGTATACATTCTCAATGCATCGCTGCACCGGATCGTTGACCCGGAGCTTATGCTCGGAGATTGCTGGCCAGTTTTGTCTCTCACGCGTTTCGTGACAAATGTGTAGGAAGCTGTCCACGACTTGAAGGGACTCTCGGGTATTTGGTGCGTATTCGGTACACATCAGATTCGATGACGAAGCCAAATATGCTGATCGCATCTTTGGGGGAGAAATTGCGACATTAGCTTTCCTTTGAATCCAATTAACTGGTCCACAAAATCAATTAAAATATAAAAGAATCAAGAATGGCACAATTAAGTTATCCTGTGCTAGCAGGATGCCTTTCTTCCAGGTTGCAGAAGAAACGTTCAGTGAGTTGTGGCTTATGAGGCAGGATCCCCCATCGTCACACATCTGACAAACAATCTGACATCTATCTGACAAACAAACACACAACACGGCACACTGATAAGTGACAAACATGGATCTGCGCATACCACTATGGTACATATGAACAGCTGGTACATATGAACTATGGCACATATGAACAGCTGGCACTGGCCCAGCTCTACCTCTATAGTAGCTCTATAGCCTCTCTCTATGGTGCGTATTCCCTGTCCCCTCGCCCCCCCCCCCCCGCCCCCTCCCCACCAGTCAATGGATAACTCCCCCTCCGTCACCACCACCCCGGTTAATGGATAACCGCCTCCCACCCAACTGGCAGTGGAGACAGTTGACTGCTTATTACCAGATCGAGGGAGACTGAGAACTGGAGAATGATGCAGCAGCAGTAGCATACTTGTAACAGCAGTAGCGATAGAGACGCAATAGAGAGCAATAGAGACGCAAAACTGATCAACAGCAGCAAAATTGGTTCTTCTGTTGGTGAACGAAACAGCCGTTCCACCACACACCGCAACCAAAAAGCCAACACCGCATACCAGCTTCAACTTCGGCGCCGTTTCGAATGTCCTCAGGGTATTCCACGAAGGCCAACAATTTCTGGAGATAAATAAGAGGGCGGACTTGAATGTCGTTCAACCTTTGCATGCAAGTGCGGACGCTGAGCAGCAGCCAAACCATCATTGAGCAGCACGTTCACAACGCTGCGCTCCACCACAATATTTCCCGTTCTTCTACAGTCCTCCGCTATGTCGTTTGATAGGCTTTTGCGTTTCCCGTGAGTCATTCCGACCGCTATATGTGCAGCCGGCGACTATCGTGACTGCGCCGAACTCGTCACGGGCTCTTACCCGACGACTATCGTGACTGCGCCGAACTCGTCGCGGGCTCTTACCCGGCGACTATCGTGACTGCGCCGAACTCGTCGCGGGCTCTTACCCGGCGACTATCGTGATTGCGCCGAACGCGTCACGGGCTCTTACCTAGTTCGCGTGCTTTAGTGGTGCGCTCCATGACTGTTGCATGTTCGGCTTTACGAGTGATGTTGATTTCGCGATTATCTTAAGAATGCGAGGTGGTTATCTTGTGTACGGACGCATTGGTCACGTGACTGTTCCCGCCCTGCGGCAGCGCCGGACGCGTTGTCGCTCTCATCTTGCTTCGCTGCCGGATCCGATACTGTCAATGCGGTCCTCGGTTTGTTGCGTGTTTCGCCTTTGTGAAGTTCGTCGTTTGTTCATTGTGATAGTAATTTTCCATAGTAAGTTTGTGGATAGTGTTATAGATGAAAGAAGAAGGTTATCGTAGGAGAATAGAAGTTGGTGCGACAGATGCTTTGACATCAAGTTTCTGGGAACTCGTGCTTTCAAAAAACAAGCTCTGTTGGAGTTAAAAACGCGACTGTGTGGCGTCGGCTGCCGGTGGTGCCGGCTGGGGAGGACGGCTGCGGCAGGATAGTGACGAGGTTAGTGACGACTGTGTGGTGGTGGCGAGACGGCTGCTCTGTGATCGGCATGCGCAGAGCAATGCCGTGCCCGTCTCTTTCTGTCTTTCTGTCTTTCTGTTTTTCTGTCTTTCTGTCTTTCTGTCTTTCTGTCTTTCTGTCTTTCTGTCTTTCTGTCTTTCTGTCTTTCTGTTTTTCTGTTTTTCTGTCTTTCTGTCTTTCTGTCTTTCTGTCTTTTTCTGTCTTTCTGTCTTTCTGTCTTTCTGTCTGTGAAATGTATCTGACTGTAATCTGACTCAAACCAAATATTAATCTATTTTATGGAATCGGTTTGTTGAACTTGCAAATACAAATGCAAACTGGGATGCGTGACGTTTGCCGCAGTGGCCCGATTTTCAGTATCAGTTTCAATATCGCATTCATGGCTCTGAAAGCATCCAGCGTCCTGCCATGTTTCAGGAATTGTGTGAGTAGAACAGGCTTCCCTTCCAGAATAGTGAAAGCAATGTCAAAGCTTTTCAATGGTGCCCATGATCAGCTTGGCAGACACTGCCGCTTGACATGCTCTCATGACATTCGGAATTTCCTCAATGGTTGGAACATCGGACGGGATTTCGTAGTCAATGGTGCCCATCATCAGCTTGACAGACACTGCCGTTTGAGACATGTTCTCATGACATTCGGAATTTCCTCATTGGCTGCAACTTCAGATGGGAGTTCGTGGTCAGTTGAGCCCCACGGCCGGGATAATTTTAGGATCGACTGATGAGCTCCATCGAAGACCCATGTAGAAAATCGTTTGGCAGTGAAACCTTAGCATGGAAAGAATTGGAAGCAGTTATCTGAGACTAAGATGATTGTGAACACTAGGTCACTGACGTATCTGTGTTCAGGATATGATGAGTGGGATACTGTTTTACTGAGTCAGATCACCAATGAATATTTGCCAGACCTGACCTGACCTGACCTGACTCAGCACAGCGAAGCCCAATCCAACGGCAACAATTCATCAACAACAATCAACAGATGATGTTCACATTAGTGATGTAGTCATCACTCACGAATCCCATTCAAAACATCACATCCTCCATCTGGATGACTGGAGTCGCTCTTCAAAGCTGAGTCAAAGATAGCCACTAAAGCTCAGTCACGTTGAAAACAACGAGACGATACTTGGAAAGGGCTGTATGCTGCTTGCATTTCCAGAAGGCAACAGTGAAGTCCAGAAGCGTCACGTTATGTTTATCTGTCGGCGCACGTGCCCCCACAGGCCACATATGTGCACCTGCAAAGCCTATTTATGCAACCGGATAACGTGCAGGACTGACAGGGGGGAGGAACCCTCACCCCAGCCAACAAGATCGATCGTTATTTAATTCCTCTCGCTACCTAAAAAGGTAATGTCATGGACAAACATCACATATGAACCAACCAGGAGTTGAGGGAAATTGCTCCCTTGATGAAGCATCAGGCCTTCTGAACCCACCCATGGATGAGGGGTTGGGGTTGAGAAGATTCTCATATAGCAGGAGGATTCGTGGACAAGCATCAGTCGATCTGCAATAAGGTTTACATGGAAGTATCCATGCATGATGTACCCATGACTATTACCAGGTACAACTTTGTTGACAGCCATAGAAAACCAACCGTTTTGATACCGAGTGCGGAACACAAAGAAGTGAAAGGTAAATCATGTACGACTCATGATATTTTCACAAATCAAATAATCAAATTGATTTTGTGAGTCAGTTTCAGAAAGTTTGATGGACACAGCGATTGCTTCGTTCGATTCATTGGGGGCATCAGCTTGTCTAGTGAGGGCATCAGCTTGTCTAGTGGGGACATCAGCTTGTCTAGTGAGGACATCATCTTGTCTAGTGAGGGCATCAGCTTGTCTAGTGAGGCCATCATCTTGTCTAGTGGGGACATCAGCTTGTCTAGTGGGGACATCATCTTGTCTAGTGGGGACATCACCTTGTCAAGTGAGGACATCATCTTGTCTAGTGGGGACATCAGCTTGTCTAGTGAGGCCATCATCCTGTCTTGTGGGGACATCAGCTTGTCTAGTGGGGACATCATCTTGTCTAGTGGGGACATCAGCTTGTCTAGTGGGGACATCATCTTGTCTAGTGAGGGCATCAGCTTGTCTAGTGGGGACATCAGCTTGTCTAGTGAGGGCATCAGCTTGTCTAGTGGGGACATCAGCTTGTCTAGTGAGGGCATCAGCTTGTCTAGTGGGGACATCAGCTTGTCTAGTGAGGGCATCAGCTTGTCTAGTGGGGACATCAGCTTGTCTAGTGAGGGCATCAGCTTGTCTAGTGGGGACATCATCTTGTCTAGTGAGGACATCAGCTTGTCTAGTGGGGACATCAGCTTGTCTAGTGAGGGCATCAGCTTGTCTAGTGGGGACATCAGCTTGTCTAGTGGGGACATCATCTTGTCTAGTGGGGACATCAGCTTGTCTAGTGGGGACATCAGCTTGTCTAGTGGGGACATCAGCTTGTCTAGTGGGGACATCATCTTGTCTAGTGGGGACATCAGCTTGTCTAGTGGGGACATCATCTTGTCTAGTGGGGACATCACCTTGTCTAATGGGGACATCAGCTTGTCTAGTGGGGACATCAGCTTGTCTAGTGGGGACATCATCTTGTCTAGTGAGGGCATCAGCTTGTCTAGTGAGGCCATCATCTTGTCTAGTGGGGACATCAGCTTGTCTAGTGGGGACATCATCTTGTCTAGTGGGGACATCAGCTTGTCTAGTGGGGACATCATCTTGTCTAGTGGGGACATCACCTTGTCTAATGGGGACATCAGCTTGTCTAGTGAGGCCATCATCCTGTCTTGTGGGGACATCAGCTTGTCTAGTGGGGACATCAGCTTGTCTAGTGAGGGCATCAGCTTGTCTAGTGAGGCCATCATCTTGTCTAGTGAGGGCATCAGCTTGTCTAGTGAGGCCATCATCTTGTCTAGTGGGGACATCAGCTTGTCTAGTGAGGGCATCATCTTGTCTAGTGAGGCCATCATCTTGTCTAGTGAGGGCATCAGCTTGTCTAGTGAGGCCATCATCTTGTCTAGTGAGGGCATCAGCTTGTCTAGTGGGGACATCAGCTTGTCTAGTGAGGCCATCATCCTGTCTTGTGGGGACATCAGCTTGTCTAGTGGGGACATCAGCTTGTCTAGTGGGGACATCATCTTGTCTAGTGGGGACATCACCTTGTCAAGTGAGGACATCATCTTGTCTAGTGGGGACATCATCTTGTCTAGTGGGGACATCAGCTTGTCTAGTGAGGGCATCATCTTGTCTAGTGAGGCCATCATCTTGTCTAGTGAGGGCATCAGCTTGTCTAGTGAGGCCATCATCTTGTCTAGTGAGGACATCAGCTTGTCTAGTGGGGACATCATCTTGTCTAGTGGGGACATCACCTTGTCAAGTGAGGACATCATCTTGTCTAGTGGGGACATCATCTTGTCTAGTGGGGACATCAGCTTGTCTAGTGAGGCCATCATCTTGTCTAGTGAGGCCATCATCTTGTCTAGTGAGGGCATCAGCTTGTCTAGTGAGGCCATCATCTTGTCTAGTGAGGGCATCAGCTTGTCTAGTGGGGACATCAGCTTGTCTAGTGAGGCCATCATCCTGTCTTGTGGGGACATCAGCTTGTCTAGTGGGGACATCAGCTTGTCTAGTGGGGACATCATCTTGTCTAGTGGGGACATCACCTTGTCAAGTGAGGACATCATCTTGTCTAGTGGGGACATCATCTTGTCTAGTGGGGACATCACCTTGTCAAGTGAGGCCATCATCTTGTCTAGTGGGGACATCAGCTTGTCTAGTGAGGGCATCAGCTTGTCTAGTGGGGACATCAGCTTGTCTAGTGGGGACATCAGCTTGTCTAGTGGGGACATCACCTTGTCTAGTGAGGCCATCATCTTGTCTAGTGGGGACATCAGCTTGTCTAATGGGGACAGCGGCTTGTCTAGTGGGGACATCAGCTTGTCTAGTGGGGACATCATCTTGTCTAGTGGGGACATCACCTTGTCTAGTGAGGCCATCATCTTGTCTAGTGGGGACATCAGCTTGTCTAATGGGGACAGCGGCTTGTCTAGTGGGGACATCAGCTTGTCTAGTGGGGACATCATCTTGTCTAGTGGGGACATCACCTTGTCTAATGGGGACAGCGGCTTGTCTAGTGGGGACATCAGCTTGTCTAGTGGGGACATCATCTTGTCTAGTGGGGACATCACCTTGTCTAGTGGGGCCATCATCTTGTCTAGTGGGGACATCAGCTTGTCTAATGGGGACAGCGGCTTGTCTAGTGGGGACATCAGCTTGTCTAGTGGGGACATCATCTTGTCTAGTGGGGACATCAGCTTGTCTAGTGGGGACATCAGCTTGTCTAGTGGGGACATCATCTTGTCTAGTGAGGACATCAGCTTGTCTAGTGGGGACATCAGCTTGTCTAGTGGGGACATCAGCTTGTCTAGTGGGGACATCACCTTGTCTAGTGGGGACATCACCTTGTGTAGTGAGGGCATCAGCTTGTTTAGTGGGAACATCAGCTTGTCTAGTGAGAACATACTTGTTGAGATATTGCAAGACAAACGAGCTTTCAAAAAGCTCATTTCTGGGTAATTGATCAGATTGATTTAATTCACAGCTGAGCCCGAGCTAAAAGACAGCCTTAGTTCACATGGGAATGAAGCTTAAACGGCAGTACGACAGTTGGAAGCGAAAAAAAACATTTAGATAACATACATCGATGCGGTAGTTGTTCAGATAGACAGTATTGGTAACTCATGTTTTCAAAATATGATCATATTGTATGGCGGAGACGACGGAGTTCAAACACAAGAACCTTCAATGCGAGTGCAATAATATAAAATGTAATAATATAAATAACAACCTGAGCCCGACAGATGTTTCATCACATAAATCATCCACCTATAGCTGTTAGGCTGTGTGCATAATACCTACTCCTACAGCTGTAAGGGTGTGTGCATAATACCTAAACCTACAGATTTTAGGTTGTGTGCAAAATACCTGAGCCTACAGCTGCTGGGTTGTGTGTATAATACCTACTCCTACAGCCGTAAGGTTGTGTGCATAACACCTAAACCTACAGCTGTTAACTTGTGGGCATAATACCTCAACCTACAGATGTTAGTTTGTGTGCGTAATACCTCAACATATATATGTTAGTTCGTGTGCATAATGCCCCAACCTACAGATGTTAGTTTGTGTGCGTAATACCTCAACATACATATGTTAGTTTGTGTGCATAATGCTCCAACCTACAGATGTTAGTTTGTGTCCATAACATCTACACCTGCTGATGCTAGGTTGTGTGCAAAATACCTGAACCTACAGCTGTAAGGTTGAGTGCATAATACCTACTCCTACAGCTGTTAGGTTGAGTGCATAATACCTAAGCCTACAGCTGTTAGATTGTGCACAATACATGAACCTACAACTGTTAGGTTGAGTGCGCAATACCTATTCCTATAGCTGTAAGGTTGTGTGCATAATACCTGAACCTGCAGCTGTTAGGTTGTGTGTACAATACCTGGACCTACAGCTGTTAGGTTGTGTGCATAATACATGAACCTACAGCTGTTAGGTTGTGTGCATAGCATCTACACTATTAATCGTTGGGCGCCCAACCCCAAAATCTAATGGCGGATATATATGGGTGAGGCATTCGATAATGCCAAGAGCGCCAATGTATTTTGTCTTCCTCCTCCTGCCCCTAATGGTCACATCTCCATTGTGTCTGCTCCCTGACGATCTGACACGTGGTCTCCCACCGCCAATCTGGGCAACTGTGCGCTTGGCTACTTGGCGTCTCTGAAAGCCCCGAGTGTTGCCAGCTAATTAATACGTCACAGAGGCTAATCTGGATCCGGCTCCACGCCACTGAATGTCATGTATGCGCGACGCTCTCACCAAAGGCGGGATGTTTGCACGTGCGCCTACTCTGCCTGCAGTCTTCACCTACTCTGCCAGCTGTCAAGTTGGCATAATATGGTTATCGTAAAGGTTATGGAAGTGAACTCAGTTTCACAATTGGGGGTGCAGTCTGTGATGACTGAAAGCAATACAGGATAATGTATGTTGTTAGATAGTACGGCGAAAAATGTCGGTGTCGTCAACAATCACCTAGAGCTCGCTCAGTGGTATCAGAACTACTTCAGAATCGCTCATGTTTCGGACTAAATGACACCGACGTTGATCTTGGCATCGTAAGGCCAGCTGTGGAGATACGACCCTCCTGAGCACACTCTAACGTAGGTACATCAGATGTTCACTCAACCAATTTTCGGGATAACCATCTGAGACCCGTTGAAATGAAGCACAACTGACCCCTCACGCTAGTATTTCACTTCCGGGATCGGCATTTCAAGGGCGGTTTTGGTGCCGCCAAGGACGAGGTTCCAGTGAGTCTACTCCTCGATGTGGGCATGCATAGAAGGTCAAATGAAAGACCCGACCCGACCCGACACGACCCGACCCGACCCGACCCGACACGACCCGACCCGACCCGACACGACCCGACCCGACCCGACCCGCCCCGCCCCGACCCGACCCGAACTGGCCCGACCCGACCCGACCCGACCCGACCCGATCCGACCTGACCCGACCCGACCCGACCCGACCCGACAGGCACGGCTTTGATGGGCGTATAGCTTACTGACGAAGTTCCCTGGAGTTGCACAACAAACACAGACATAAAGTGTTGTTCTCTGAGAGTTTTGCGAATTATTTTGCTGGGTTTCTTTGTGTTCATTTCGAACTAACAACATTGTATGTGGGTCACGTTATCCAGTTTTGAAGCAGCTATGCCCAGCGATGTTTTTCCACCACACAGCATGCGGAATGAGGTATGCGGGCATCGCGCCTTGTGATTATCGCCAATTCCCGTGGCATTGGCGGACCATCAAAGCGTTTCACAATTCCAACCGCAGCTCAATTCCATGGACATTGAAGACCAACGAAAGTCCAGCCGACGCTGACCGCCCATCTTCCGCTCGTTGTTCCACGTAACTACATACACCAAGGCCGTGAACGCGCGATGGTGAGCGAACATGCCTCGGTGCATCACCAGCATATGTCGTCTACCATCAGACAGGCACCGTGCGTGACTTTCGACGTTCGCAATTTCCCAGATGTTGGCTCCATTCAGAAGGATGGGCGCGCGGCCTACACAGGTGCGTAGCGTGCGTAGCGTGCGTAACGTGCGTAGCGTAGCGTGCGCAGCGTAGCGTGCGTAGCGTAGCGTATGTAGCGACCATAGCGGGCGCAGCGTACGTAGCACGCGTTGAGTAATTAGCGTGCACAGTGTGCGGCATACGCTACGTGCATAGCGGCCTCAAGGGCCCGACGGCGGTAACGGGCGGACTTGTGGGAGTCCTACAGGGCGTGGGGTAGCGTGAGGACTTGTAGGAGTTATCCAGGACGTGGGGTAGCGTGAGGACTTGTAGGAGTTATCCAGGACGTGAAGTAGCGTGAAGACGTGTGGGAGTTCTCCAGGACGTGGGGTAGCGTGAGGACTTGTGGGAGTACTCCAGGACGTGGGGTAGCGTGAGGACTAGCGGTAGTTCTACAGGGCGTGAAGTAGCAGCTACCAGTCGAACACGCACGTACTTACCAATCCATGGATATTCCACGTGCAGGATATGGCAGACAACGTGCATTGGAAATTTCGATCGCTGGCTGAAGGTGACTCAGGATCTAGCACAATGTCAATGTGGCACAATGGTGTTGTGGCACAATGGTGTTGTAGTGCATTGATGTTGTAGGACAATGGTGTTGTAGTACAATGGTGTTATTGCACAATCGAGTTGTAGCACAATGGTGTTGCTGCACAATGGTGTTGTAGCACAATTGTATTATAGCACAATGGTGCAATAGTACAATTGTGTTGTTGCACAATGATGTTGTAGCACAATTGTGCTATAGCACAATTTGTTGTAGCACATTGGCTTCGTAGCACAATGAATCGTTTTAATTTCATCAATTGACCTGGCATAGAGATAGTCAGATCCCATGCCGTCCCAGCTTTGAAGTACATAGCTTCTTAGGCTTCAAACCAATCATCTTGAGGAACACATAATTAAATGAGTAACGCGGACTCATCAACTGATCGTATGCGACCTCGATTCACCTCATCGGGGTCATCTGTGCCGCAGGGTATGAGAGTTCGTACTATGAGACAGACTGTTGCCAAACGAAGAACACAGTACATATGATGCAATGTAGGTATCGGCACATGAGAGCTATGCACTCTCCACATTTGCGGTGAATTTGCCACCGGTCGATACCCGGGGTAATCTCATTTCGGACGGTACCTAGGTCACTGCGGCTGTGTGGATGTCAGATCATGACGCATGCCAGGTGTCGGCCCAGCTCCGTTAAGATCGGTGTAGCGACGTCAAACACATCGCGATACAAGACGGGGACGGAAGCATCGCCCGTCCCCTGTCGAGAGCCCGAGAAGGGCTCTCGAGCCCGAGGGTCCCCTGTCGAGAGCCCCTATGAGCCCCGAGAAGGGCAGGCCGTGTGATTTTTCACCACAGCACGCTTCTTAGGATAACATAATTAAACCTGCATAAACGTAGCATCAGCATGATTAGGGCAGCCAGTAATCTAGTTATCTCTGCTGTACTCGTGGTGGTAGCTGAGCTCATGTGATAGCAACCGACCAAGATGTAGACGTAGACCAAGATGTAGACCAAGATGTAGACCAATATGTAGACTAAGACATTAGAGCAGGATGATGACCTAGATATAGACCAAGATAAAGACCAGGGTATTCACAAGGACAGGTACCATGATGCCGAGCACAACATAACCCAAGATATGTTCCAATACAAAGAAGAAAACATAGACCAAGATGTAGTCCAAGACATGTATCAAATTATAGACCAAGTAGTTATCCACAACATTCGTTGAAATTACAACTATTACATGGTGAATAGCTTTACACATATGAACACAAAATACATTTTGCCGTCACTCAAAATCTTTGTCTTAATCTATGCTTCTAATTTGCATTTGTGTGGTATTATCACGTAAAATGATGAAATATTTTGAAGAAAAGGTCAGTTAGCATGCGCTGCAAATCTTGTGATGCACGTTCCCAAGTTGAGACGTACGTGCATCCCAAAAAGTATATAAAGGTATATGGCATTTCACACGTGTTTGCTATCCCGCGCTCCTAATCGTGAAAACATGATTATAAATGCTTTATGTCTGGTAGTCACCCAAAGCCGTGCCCTTGCCATCCAATTGACGGCCACGACTTACTCAAACATAAAAACCGCGTCACCCTTGTCACTGATGAATATGTCACAAACCAATACGATGAGTAAGATCGCTGGTCATTCTGTTCCGAGACGTTCCATCGTCCTGAATCGCTTCAAGTGTAATCGGTGTGTACAGAAGCATGGTCAGACGACTGTGGACTTCGTGGCTGCACGGCGCATGGCTGAAGAAGCGTGCCGAGAGCTCTGTGCAGCTGGTCAGTCGTTGGACAGCATGCTGTTTGACATGCTGTTTGGCATGCTGTTTGACATGCTTCGCGACAGGCTGTGGTAGCAGCGACTCCGCCCTGAAAAAAACGTTTTGCTAGCCGCGGATGGTTATCTGATGTTTCCCTGAGCACAGAAACTGTCGCTGGCATCCCCGCAGGTAATTCGGGACGCTGGCCAACTGGCTGCCGACCGTCCCCTACCCGACGCAAGGTCACCTGACCACCGGCCGTCCCCGGCCTGACACCGTGCCGGAGGCGGTGTACTATAGACAGGTCACCTGACCACCTGACCTGACCACTCGGAGCTCCCGTTCGGTTCGAGGTGGATGCGGACGCGGCCAGTACCATGGTGTCTCCTACGCTATTCCTATTCAACGACGTAGTTGCCAGCGGTGGGCAACGCGACACCAGCCCGTGGCTCGTCGCGCCCGACGTCGGGTCACAGTCGACGCGCGCTTTAAACCTAAATAACCGACAAAGAAGTCAGGCCACGCTCCTACACCGGAGACGTCGTCCCCACCGTCGGCGAGTCCAGCGGCGTGGTGAAGCACCAGCGGCAGCACGTGGTGCCGGCTCGGGTAGTGGACCCTGTCCGGACCAACCTGCTCGGGCGCCACTGGCTGGCGGCCATGAGATTAGACAGGTGCCGTATTGAGGTACCATGAGTTGCCTTAGTGAGGTACCATGAGGTGCCTTAATGAGGTACCACAAGGTGCCACGAGGTGCCGTATTGAGGTACCACAAGGTGCCACGAGGTGCCGTATTGAGGTGTCATGAGGTGTCATGAGGTGCCGTATTGAGGTACCATGAGGTGCCACGAAGTGCCGTATTGAGGTACCATGAGGGACCGCATTGAGGAGCCATCACGTGCCATGAGGTCATACCATGACGTATTCAACACATGAGAGCTTAAGAACTCCACCTAAAAACGACATGCAGAAGCTCAAAGACAGCCACCATTATTTGTTTTCCTAGGCGCTTGGGTGCTTCAAAGGATCGGATGTGAGCTTTGACGCCGGCCAGACTACGGCGGCTCAGTTGGTTCCGACCAGACGCCTTGCGTATGTCCACAGACGCCGAGTGAAGGAGCAGCTGCAGGCGGATGTGGACGTCGGAATTTCGGAGCCGGTCAGAGCAGGACGGTCCGCCAGGTCGATGGCCAAACCGCACGGCAAAGTCGCGCACTTGTGGGAAGCATCCACCCTTTCGCAAACACGCCATCCAAGTTGACGAGCATCCTCTGCGTCGTGTTTAGGATTCGTTGGGACGACTCGCGAGGGGCTGCGCGTTTGCGAAGCTCGTCTTGCCCCTCGCATAGCAACCGAGCTGACTGCTTCAGAACACCAGCAGCGCCATCTGCTCACCATCAACACATGATGGCTGCTATCGCTATACAGAGAGAGAGAGAGAGAGAGAGAGAGAGAGAGAGAGAGAGAGAGAGAGAGAGAGAGAGAGAGAGAGAGAGAGAGAGAGAGAGAGAGAGAGAGAGAGAGAGAGAGAGAGAGAGAGGTGAAGACGCTGTTGGCGAGGCTGCCGGACGTGTTCGGTGTCCTGCACGACACCCTGGTGCCCGGCCGGGACAAGGCGGGGCTCCCCACGACTGCAGAAGACGTGACGTTCCGTTTCCGGAGCGCCGGTGTCCGGGTAGGAGCTCACAAATGTCTCCCCCTCGTGGCAGACGCCATCCTCTTCGCGAACGACGGTTGCCGTAGTGCTGTAATTACCAGTGACCAGTGACCAGTGATCAGTGACCATTGACCAGTGACCAGTGACAATTGGCCAGTGACCAGTCACCAGTCACCAGTGGCCAGTGATCATTGGTCAGTTACCAGTGAGCAGTGGCCAGTGGCCAGTGGCCAGTGGCCAGTGACCAGTGACCCGTGACCCGTGACCAATGACCAATGACCAATGATCAATGATCAATGATCAATGATCAATGATCAATGACCAATGATCAATGATCAATGACCAATGATCAATGATCAATGATCAATGATCAATGATCAATGATCAATGATCAACGATCAACGATCAACGATCAATGATCAATGATCAATGATCAATGATCAATGATCAATGATCAATGATCAATGATCAATGATCAATGATCAATGATCAATGATCAATGATCAATGACCAATGACCAATGACCAATGACCAGTGACCAGTGCCCAGTAACCAGTGATTAGTGACCAGTGACCAGTGACCAGTCCAGTGCCCGCTGTTTTCTTGCGTGCTGTTGTCTGCTGCTATCCGTGCTGTTTGCTCCGTGGTAGTTGTTTAGTTGAGGACATTTGCATTAGCTATCAGGCCTTTTACTTTTCCTTATCGGGATGTGTGTGCGGCTTTGCATTCTCCAGGATGGCCTGGTGTTCGTTTCGGTGAGATGTGGTGTTTCGCATATTAGACGCGGTAACCTGACTCCGGGTCGTTACGTCGGCGGCCGGGGGTGTCGTCGGTGACGTCAGCGGCGGGGGATGTCGGCCGTGACGTCAGCGGCCGGGGTGTCGGCCGGGACGTCAGCGGCGGGGGTGTCGACTGTGACGTCAGCGGCCGGAGGGTGGGTCGGCGACACAATTACGTGCGTTTAAGCGGCGCGCGATGTGAGTCAGACACAATGGTAATGCGGACATCGGGGGATTCCCAGCCGAAGAAAGGAACTGGTGCGTACCCGATATCGTTCAATAACTCCGCAACACTAATCTTTGTTGGCTGGAATGGTGCTTTGGCAACCGGCGTGGGGTGCTGATTCGGCCGACCGGAGACCACCAGGTCTCCGACCGGTTTCCACCAGGTCTCCGAGCGTTCAAGGTCACGAGGTTTCGTCGGCGCGATGTGGCGGCCATATCGACGCTATTTGACCCTGAAGGCATTGACCTAGGGTCATGAGCTGTATACTGCAGCCAGTTCACTACCGACGCAATTTTCCCTAAAAATGTCTTCTAGCTTCAGTAGCTTCTGATATATTATGGGGGGTCGACCCCCTATCCGGCCCGCGTGTTAAAGTTGGCTAGCCGTCAGTTTTCCACTTCATAATCACTTTCACTGATATGTCACAAATATTATGACTTCACATCACGCCATTTGCATTGTGTGACTTTATCCTTGTACTTATCCGCCGTACAGCGCCTTCGCTCTGTGTTCAGTTGGCTCCCGGTTGCCGGCTGATCCGCCGTACAGCGCCTCCGCTCTGTGTTCAGTTGGCTCCCGGTTGCCGGCTGATCCGCCGTACAGCGCCTCCGCTCTGTGTTCAGTTGGCTCCCGGTTGCCGGCTGATCCGCCGTACAACGCCTTCGCTCTGTACTCAGTTGGCCCCTGGTTGCCGGCTGATCCGCCGTACAGCGCCTTCGCTCTGTGCTCAGTTGACTCCCGGTTGCCGGCTGATCCGCCGTACAGCGCCTTCGCTCTGTGTTCAGTTGGCTCCTGGTTGCCGGCTGATCCGCCGTACAGCGCCTTCGCTCTGTGTTCAGTTGGCTCCCGGTTGCCGGCTGATCCGCCGTACAACGCCTCCGCTCTGTGTTCAGTTGGCTCCCGGTTGCCGGCTGATCCGCCGTACAGCGCCTTCGCTCTGTGTTCAGTTGGCTCCCGGTTGCCGGCTGATCCGCCGTACAGCGCCTTCGCTCTGTGTTCAGTTGGCTCCCGGTTGCCGGCTGATCCGCCGTACAGCGCCTTCGCTCTGTGTTCAGTTGGCTCCCGGTTGCCGGCTGATCCGCCGTACAGCGCTTTCGCTCTGTGCTCAGTTGGCTCCCGGTTGCCGGCTGATCCGCCGTACAGCGCCTTCGCTCTGTACTCAGTTGGCCCCTGGTTGCCGGCTGATCCGCCGTACAGCGCCTTCGCTCTGTGCTCAGTTGGCCCCTGGTTGCCGGCTGATCCGCCGTACAACGCCTTCGCTCTGTGCTCAGTTGGCCCCTGGTTGCCGGCTGATCCGCCGTACAGCGCCTTCGCTCTGTGCTCAGTTGGCTCCCGGTCGCCGGCTGCCGGTGCAGTGGGTACGGTTGGGGCCGGGCGGCACTGGCGGGCACATCGGGATTGACACAGCTATTTGTAGCATTATTGGTAGTCAAGTGTGCATGCATCAGCCAAATGCCACGAGGAGTGCAGTCGGCCGTCCGTCCAGTCCAACGAGCGGCGGATCATCCGGTCCAACCCGCGACCGTCCGTCCGGTCCAACACCCGACCGACAGTCCGGTCCAACACCCGACCGATAGTTCGGTCCAACACCCGACCGACATTTCGGTCCAACCCGCGGCCGTCCGTCCGGTCCAACACCCGACCGACAGTCCGGTCCAACCCGCGGCAGACCGTCCGTTCCAACACCCGACCGACAGTCCGGTCCAACACCCGACCGATAGTTCGGTCCAACACCCGACCGACATTTCGGTCCAACCCGCGGCCGTCCGTCCGGTCCAACACCCGACCGACAGTCCGGTCCAACCCGCGGCAGACCGTCCGTTCCAACACCCGACCGACAGTCCGGTCCAACCCGCGGCCGTCCGTCCGGTCCAACACCCGACCGACAGTCCGTTCCAACACCCGACCGACCGTCCGGTCCAACACCCGACCGTCCGTCCGGTCCAACACCCGGCCGTCAGTCCGGTCCAACACCCGACCGACAGTCCGGTCCAACACCCGACCGACAGTCCGGTCCAACACCCGACCGACAGTCCGGTCCAACACCCGACCGACAGTCCGGTCCAACACCCGACCGACAGTCCGGTCCAACCCGCGGCCGTCCGCCACCGACGATCCGGACGGACGCTGACTCCGGCAGTCAACTTTGACGGGCCGTCAAAGTTGAGCCTGCGCCAGAGTTACGGCCGATTTTCACATTCGAAACGACAGCAATTTCCCGGCATGATTTCCTCCACGCCTGGCTGGCGCAGATAGATACTCTCAATATTGTATCAGCTTCATATTACGCCCTTGACCGTGACATGGCACCGTGACATGGCACCGTGACATGACACCGTGACATGGCACCGTGACATGGCACCGTGACATGGCACCGTGACATGGCACCGTGACATGGCACCGTGACATGGCACCGTGACATGACACCGTGACATGGCACCGTGACATGGCACCGTGACATGGCACCGTGACATGGCACCGTGACATGGCACCGTGACATGGCACCTTCAACGGAGAATATCCCCACACCATTTTGTCGTGGCGGAGGCGATGGTGCTTGATATTTACCAGTCAGGAGCGTTCTATGTATTTGGGGCTCGAGCTCCCGACCCCAAGTCATTAACCATACGATCTATGGGCACACAACAGATCAGATGAGCTGTTTATGCACATGTGCCTTTTCAGACTGCTTGAACTCGTCCACCAATCATATTCGAAAGTTCCACCTTCGGTATTGATCTCAACACATGCTGTAGGGCAGATCCATGGCACTCACTCATAGTCATTGCGAAAAAGGTCTGAGCGGAAGACAATGTTTCTCCAACCTAGCCAGTGCGGCAGTTAACCATTGAGCCCCATCATTTATTACGGGGAAACTGCATCCCTGTCATGTACCAAACCACAGTAAAATATGTGCCAATACACATACGAGGTATGCAGCAATATGAATGCCCAACCACCGACTTACAGTTGGGAGGAAACCACACTTCCTAATAGACCTGCACAATTGTTCTTTCTGGGCACATTTGAGCCAAAGAGTATCTCTCACCTCCGTCGCCTTTGAGCCAAAAGTGGCGCAGATGAAACGTTCCCAATCTCCCACTAATATTCGAATTTATATTCCGTATAAGTCTTTCCTTCAAATATGGGCGCAGGTGGGTGTAAAACATGCCGTTGGAGGTGCAATTACGTCATTTCATGAACATTCATACAGTGTTTTATGTTCATTGTTTTCGCTTGCCGAATGGTGGGACAAAACCGCATGAAAAGCAGCTACAATAGGTCCTGCATTGAATGATTCGTGGTGAATCTGCATGCATGATCATGAGCCAGACACGTTGCACCAGGCTTCACGTTAAGCTAAATTTGGTATTGCACATACGCATATGTATGCATAATGCAATGTTTACTAATGGTAGAGTCTAGTGCATGAATATTAAGCACCGAATTTATATGAAAGCGAACACAAAAGGCGTCGCGAAGGCACGTGCTCTTGAAGTTTGATCTGTAGACGAGAACACCTACAGCCCCGCTGATACGGAAAGCAAGAGGCAAGAAGTCTGACCGTCAGTCTGGTCCAGAGCTGAACCTACGACTTCTCAAGTCCGTCTACAAACAGAACGTGCTGGGCGCCCCAAGTCCCGAGAGTGAATCACTGGCCGGCAAACGGCTCCAAACAGAACGTGCGGGACGCCCCAGCTCCCGGGAGGGAATCACAGTCCGGCAACTGCCTTCTGCTGATATCCAGGCACAGTTGGCGTTCCGTTATGGCATGAAGCGCTCGTGACGGCCAAACGCCGGTATCTGAGCGTGTCTTTCTCCGTCAGGAATTGAGTGAAACTTGTTGCTTACGCTTTTGTGTTGTTCCCTGGATGACAACTTCTCCCATGGCCACTCGGTTCAATTTACATTTAAATATTGGCTCTCATGTGGTAATGTTCTTGTGACAGCACCATCAATAATGGCCAAACTGCAATGTTTTCACATACTTCAGCTCTATTTTACATTGACAAATGGGGAAAATTAGTGAATGTTATCGTGTTAGTCTCGGGGTGTTGTTTTCTATACTTTTGAGGGACAAGTGCCCCCTAAATGTTAGCTTTGCTCCCCCCCCCCCCAATAAGTTTTTTATTGGGTGGTTATCGATACACGTTATGCACAAGCACGGCTAACGGCGCCGCCCACACTTTCGCCGGTGGGCCGCGGGATTGGGAAATGCCCCGAGGGGTGCAAGTGTTGAACCAGGGACCTTTGGTACCCAGAACTCAACACCTTAATCACTCGACCATACCCCCACCCCCCAGTAAGTTCAACTTTAAACATGGGACGTTATGGACTGTGTCCCGAATCCACTTGGGTCTGCCCATTTCCTCCCATTGCCTCCATGCATTTTGCTCGCCCACCCCCATAATTTTCCAGAAGTGAACACCCATGCTGGAAATGCTGACTTTTCAGTTGAAGAGCAAACTGAAAAAGGCAAAATGTCTGAGACGTCATCGTCGAAAACATGGGTAGGATAGCGTATACTTGACAGCGCAGCGTCTGTGACGTCAGTGGCGGTGACTTCACCGGTCTGGGCGTCTGAGACGCGTGCATTGTGTTCACACAAGCTTTGTTTTTACATACAGAAGAATTGTATCCGAGAGTACAGCACGGCAGGCCTTCTCTTCGCAGATGGCAGCGAGCCTTGACAGCGAGCGTCATCCCCAAAATAGCAACATTGTCACGCCGACCTGCAACAAGGTAGCGCCAAAGTGCACGATAAGTTGATTCCTAGGTGAACAATAATTTGGCCTGGGTCATGATTGGTGCTGGTGTATACCAGCATGATTTCTCGTCAAGACTGCTGCACTTTGCAGCTTAGTTCCTTCGCCCTATTTCCTAGCGTAAACTAGCGTAAATTAAAGTGAAAAGACAGCCAAGCATGGCCTTATGCTTCCAATCATACCCTTGGCAGAGTCATCGTACCCTAGGTAGAAAAGCAGGTTGTTCCAGGGGAGGAGATACCTCCGCATTCTAGGGGTTCCAGGTCCAGCACGTGTAAGTGACAGAGTTTGAGAAGCTCGGCGACTTTCCTGTCCATCTCCTCGAAAAGTTCTTCATCCAAATCACCTGGTTAATAAATAGGTCTCCAACTTCAAGTCCTTTTCAACCTTCAACTTAATTTCAAGAATTCTGCAACATTCTTTGCAACGCGTCGCACCAGAACTCCTGGGAGGACCCACATCCATTTTCCTTCCTGGCAAGGGCGGATTGAAGGGCCAGTTGGAGAGCACCACACCCACAACCTTCCTGCCAATAACTCACTCAATCCAAACGTGTGGAAGGATTCTGTTATTGGCAGACTGAAATATACGTACGAAGATTGACGGGATTAGTTTGGTTTGACCAATATTGAAGACCACGCGAGAAGAGTAACATTTCAGCCGTTCGGAGTGATACATAGGTGCGGCGCAAGGTCCGGTGACAGAGGTCACCCCACATTTTAAGCAAGTTCGCAATGGCACAAACATTCCTATCTTATCCTTACGGTTATATTTTGTTGCGCATGAACATCATTCAAGATCGTGGGTGGACTATCGACGTTAACAGGAGGTGGTTGAGCACGACGTAGGAGTCGCTGGACACCAAACAGCTTTTATAAACATTATATTAGTACCTATGTGGATGCAGGAACATGCACCACCTAGAAACTAAACAGCCAAGTAAACACTACCTGAAATTTTACGTAACACTGGAGAAGTGTGTTAATCTCCAGAGCGACTAATTACCTACATACTATCGAAGTTGCATTGCTGTTCAATTTTTTATTCTTCATATAACATTGCGCACTTGACCAGATTCCTGGACTCTCCTTCCCCCCCCCCTGACACTTGGAACGGTCGATCCAGATATAAGAAGGGTACTCAGCCTTCAACGCTCTGAGATCTCCACTTCTGGGTGTTGCTCACATATATCACAGCATTCATGCTGCTATATAAATATAAAGCTTAGAGGGAACAAATTCATCACGTTTCTGATTATAATTTCCACGTCTAAGACGAGTCCGTTTATAAAGATCATTACGTTAGTTCGTTTATTAAGACCATTACGCCATTTCTGTCTACACAGCATACAACCTTTCGTGTGCTCTTTGTTGGCCCTAACTCTTACGGTACGGTAAACAGAAATACGCACTACGGATTTGGCTTTGTGAAACGGATAATACACAGTTCAATTGCAGCTCAGGAGAACTTCTTATTTTGGAATATGCTCGTATATACTTTGAAGAGACAGGCCACCGTTCGTCTGCATTAACAGCAAATCCGACCAGCGAGGCTGTCTCCTCTGCGCTCGCCGCCGAGGCAAGATGTCATTCTCGTCAGCATTGCCATTTCCATTCCTGTTGAGTGCAAATTACCACCATGCTGGGTGCATGAATGGTGGTCGATATCCTTGCAGTATGGTGGATATCCTTGGAGAGTGGTCGATATCCTTGGTGGATGGTTTATATTCTTGGTGGATGATCGACATCCTTGGATGATGGTCCATATCCTTGGAGGATGGTCTAAAATCTTGGTGGATGGTCGACACCCTTGGAGGGTGGTTGATGTCCTTGGTGGAGGATGATCGATGTGCTTGAAGGGTGTCGACCTCATTACATGCTAGCTGAGTCGGAACAATTACTTCCACCTTCCAGTGAGGTCGTGATAAAGTACCAATTCAGAGTTTTCTAACCACAAGTCAGTTTGTATCGTCAAGACAGACTTCATGCCAGGCAACCAACCATTTGTGTGTCATTCGCCTACAGCAGGATTATCCAGGCGTGACTATCCAGAATCACCCAGTTTTAGGATTATCCAGGACTATCCGGTCAGCTGTGGATGTTACAGCCCACTACGTTTGCTGACAAAATAGACTCTGTTGCCGTCGGTAGGCGGATTACAGACGGATCGGATGAGGCCTCTGTTGCCATCGGTAGGCGGATTACAGACGGATCGGATGAGGCCTCTGTTGCCATCGGTAGGCGGATTACAGACGGTTCGGATGAGGCCTCTGTTTCCATCGGTAGGCGGATTACAGACGGATCGGATGAGGCCTCTGTTGCCATCGGTAGGCGGATTACAGACGGATCGGATGAGGCCTCTGTTGCCATCGGTAGGCGGATTACAGACGGATCGGATGAGGCTCAGCGGCGTGGCAGCAATCTGTAAAATAACAAGTTTTTCCGTCACCAATCCGTCACTGAGCGGCTCGGCGCCGATCGCCAACATGGGGGATCAGCGCCGGATTAGTGGAGACATTTCTCGCGCAGCCGATACAGTTGCCGATGCAGTAGCTGGGCTTTAATATACGGTTTAAGTCCCATGAACAATCCCTGACCATGGTCCGTAGAGATAGACGTCTGACGCTGTAACCAGGTTCACGGAAGCAATGCTGATGCACGGTAAGTCGCGCAGGGTGAGCGAGGCGACAAAATATGGTGGTGGGAAAAATGGAATGGCGTGGAAAATATATAGCTACACAAGATAAATATCATAAGCAAATATGCATCGTATGTAATTTCTGTCGAAGAAGCTACTAAAACATACATATATTGAAATAATTTAAAAATCAGCTGACGCTCCCAAATTTGCAAAACAAAGAACGACACTAAAATTGGGTTCAATCGCGATTGACCGTGCTGAGCTCGAACGTTGACGGATTAGTTACCGGATTGCAAACCGGATTACCATCTCGATTACGGGTGTTCCCTGTTCCGACGTGATCGTGATTAGCACTGTGATCGTGATTAGCACTGTGATTAGCACTGTGATCGTGATTAGCACTGTGATCTCGATCAGAGGCCATCAGAGCTGCCCATGGGAACGGGGTTATCGGCTCGCCTGAACACAAAACGCTAATGCGATTGTCGGCATTCATCCTTATCTTGTCCAGGCTATTTAGTTTTGGTATATATAACCGGGGTTTGGTTGCACTTGGCGCAATGCATGGCCAAAGTAAGCGATGGTGCTCATTAGGATGACATGAAACCTTAACATGTGCAAGACAAGAGCGTAATTCGTCATTACATTCATGGATATCCATGTTTCCATCGATGTCGACCAACGCCAAAACCAACGCCTCACGAATCAAGCAGCACTCACAGTTTGTGGGAATCGCAGGAGGCACAAAGCTACCTCTCGTTCTCGGAACTCAACATCCGTGCTCGAGATGCAGTTTCCGCTGTCAACGCAGTGTACACAGAGCGTGAGGAGCAATGTACACAAAGTGTCGTTAATGTGCATCACGCCACCACGTCAGAGGTTACGTCATGCACCTCCACTGATGGCGCTGACTGACGTCACTCAGTAGCCACTGCCAGTCGGTAGCAGCACTCAGCCGCTGACTGTGACGTCACTCAGTAGCCACTGCCGGTTGGTAGCAGCATCCAGCCGCTGACTGTGACGTCACTCAGTAGCCACTGTCGGTTGGTAGCAGCACCTTGTCAGGGGCGGACATAGGGAGGGGGCACCTGTTAGCATATGCTCCTCATCGAAGGCGGCGCTCATCCGGGAATGCTCAAGCGCACCATCTCGATTGTATTCAGCCGGAAGCGCCCCTCTCCACCCTCAGAAGAGATGGCGCCCTTTCAGAGAAGCGTCACTCATGACAATTTCTGGATCCGCCCCTGCCACCCTGTCAGAAAGGGTTACATGTTTGCATGTTTCTGCTTGTGTGTTTATGGCCGGTTCAGTGACGCCAATGTAGACTGTGCCAAGGGGCAGGGATGGCCGAGTGGTAAGGTGGTGAGCTCTGGCTACCAAAGGTCCCGGGTTCAACACTCGCACCATTCAGGACATTTCCCAACCCCCGGCCCATCGGCGAGACAGTGTGGACGGCGCCATTAGCCGTGATCGTGCATAAAGTGCGTCGTGAAACACCCAATACACAATACACGGTGCCAATGCACACGTTCCCAATGTACCCGGTGCCAATGTACACTGTGCCAATGCACATGGTGCCAATGTACACGGTGTCAATGTGCGCGGTGCCAATGTACCGGAACGCGGAGTCACAACTACAGCTACTGCTACACATGGTACACGGTACACACAAGTACACGGTGCCAATGTACACGGCGCCATTATACACGGTGCCAATATTCACGGTGCAAATGTACATGCCGCCAATGTACATGGTGCCAATGTACATTGTGCCAATGTGCACGGTCCAATCACCGACGAACATTTAGAACAATATATCCAGGAATATCCAGTTAGATACAGTTATATCCCGCTTGTAATGTACTAGTTTGTTGCCACGACGAACAGTTTTCACAGCGTAACTGCCATGGAAGCTTTGGAGCAGCCTCCGCATTACCTCTGCCAACACGATGGGATGGCGAAACGTGGGATCACACCATGTCTGTGGCCACCTGTCACCTGTGTGATGGTGGGATCACACCACGTCTGTGGCCACCTGTCATCTGTGTGATGGTAGGACCACACCATGTCTGTGGCCACCTGTCACCTGTGTGATGGTGGGACCACACCACGTCTGTGGCCACCTGTACCGTGTGATGGGGATTCTGTCACCTGTGTGATGGTGGGACCACACCACGTCTGTGGCCACCTGTCACCTGTGTGATGGTGGGACCAACCACACATGTCTGTGGCCACCTGTCACCTGTGTGATGGTGGGACCACACCACGTCTGTGGCCACCTGTCACCTGTGTGATGGTGGGACCACACCACGTCTGTGGCCACCTGTCACCTGTGTGATGGTGGGACCCACCTGTTGTGGCCTGACACTGTGTGATGGTGGGACCACACCACGTCTGTGGCCACCTGTCACCTGTGTGATGGTGGGACCACACCACCTCGGCACCTGTGTGATGGTGGGACCACACCACGTCTGTGGCCACCTGTCACCTGTGTGATGGTGGGACCACACCACGTCTGTGGCCACCTGTCACCTGTGTGATGGTGGGACCACACCACGTCTGTGGCCACCTGTCACCTGTGTGATGGTGGGACCACACCACGTCTGTGGCCACCTGTCACCTGTGTGATGGTGGGACCACACCACGTCTGTGGCCACCTGTCACCTGTGTGATGGTGGGACCACACCACGTCTGTGGCCACCTGTCACCTGTGTGATGGTGGGACCACACCACGTCTGTGGCCACCTGTCACCTGTGTGATGGTGGGACCACACCACGTCTGTGGCCACCTGTCACCTGTGTGATGGTGGGACCACACCACGTCTGTGGCCACCTGTCACCTGTGTGATGGTGGGACCACACCACGTCTGTGGCCACCTGTCACCTGTGTGATGGTGGGACCACACCACGTCTGTGGCCACCTGTCACCTGTGTGATGGTGGGACCACACCACGTCTGTGGCCACCTGTCACCTGTGTGATGGTGGGACTCACCACCATGTCTGTGGCCACCTGTCACCTGTGTGATGGTGGGACCACACCACGTCTGTGGCCACCTGTCACCTGTGTGATGGTGGGACCACACCACGTCTGTGGCCACCTGTCACCTGTGTGATGGTGGGACCACACCATGTCTGTGGCCACCTGTCACCTGTGTGATGGTGGGACCACACCACGTCTGTGGCCACCTGTCACCTGTGTGATGGTGGGACCACACCATGTCTGTGGCCACCTGTCACCTGTGTGATGGTGGGACCACACCACGTCTGTGGCCACCTGTCACCTGTGTGATGGTGGGACCACACCACGTCTGTGGCCACCTGTCACCTGTGTGATGGTGGGACCACACCACGTCTGTGGCCACCTGTCACCTGTGTGATGGTGGGACCACACCACGTCTGTGGCCACCTGTCACCTGTGTGATGGTGGGACCACACCACGTCTGTGGCCACCTGTCACCTGTGTGATGGTGGGACCACACCACGTCTGTGGCCACCTGTTTCACCTGTGTGATGGTGGGACCACACCACGTCTGTGGCCACCTGTCACCTGTGTGATGGTGGGACCACACCATGTCTGTGGCCACCTGTCACCTGTGTGATGGTGGGACCACACCACGTCTGTGGCCACCTGTCACCTGTGTGATGGTGGGACCACACCATGTCTGTGGCCACCTGTCACCTGTGTGATGGTGGGACCACACCACGTCTGTGGCCACCTGTCACCTGTGTGATGGTGGGACCACACCATGTCTGTGGCCACCTGTCACCTGTGTGATGGTGGGATCACACCACGTCTGTGGCCACCTGTCACCTGTGTGATGGTGGGACCACACCATGTCTGTGGCCACCTGTCACCTGTGTGATGGTGGGACCACACCATGTCTGTGGCCACCTGTCACCTGTGTGATGGTGGGACCACACCATGTCTGTGGCCACCTGTCACCTGTGTGATGGTGGGACCACACCATGTCTGTGGCCACCTGTCACCTGTGTGATGGTGGGACCACACCACGTCTGTGGCCACCTGTCACCTGTGTGATGGTGGGACCACACCACGTCTGTGGCCACCTGTCACCTGTGTGATGGTGGGACCACACCACCATGTCTGTGGCCACCTGTCACCTGTGTGATGGTGGGACCACACCACGTCTGTGGCCACCTGTCACCTGTGTGATGGTGGGACCACACCACGTCTGTGGCCACCTGTCACCTGTGTGATGGTGGGACCACACCACGTCTGTGGCCACCTGTCACCTGTGTGATGGTGGGACCACACCACGTCTGTGGCCACCTGTCACCTGTGTGATGGTGGGACCACACCACGTCTGTGGCCACCTGTCACCTGTGTGATGGTGGGACCACACCACGTCTGTGGCCACCTGTCACCTGTGTGATGGTGGGACCACACCACGTCTGTGGCCACCTGTCACCTGTGTGATGGTGGGACCACACCACGTCTGTGGCCACCTGTCACCTGTGTGATGGTGGGACCACACCACGTCTGTGGCCACCTGTCACCTGTGTGATGGTGGGACCACACCACGTCTGTGGCCACCTGTCACCTGTGTGATGGTGGGGGCCCACCCAATGTCTGTGGCCACCTGTCACCTGTGTGATGGTGGGACCACACCATCTTCTGTGGCCACCTGTCACCTGTTGTGATGGTGGGACCACACCATGTCTGTGGCCACCTGTCACCTGTGTGATGGTGGGACCACACCACGTCTGTGGCCACCTGTCACCTGTGTGATGGTGGGACTGTTGTGTGTGGGACCACACCATGTCTGTGGCCACCTGTCACCTGTGTGATGGTGGGACCACACCACGTCTGTGGCCACCTGTCACCTGTGTGATGGTGGGACCACACCATGTCTGTGGCCACCTGTCACCTGTGTGATGGTGGGACCACACCACGTCTGTGGCCACCTGTCACCTGTGTGATGGTGGGACCACACCACGTCTGTGGCCACCTGTCACCTGTGTGATGGTGGGACCACACCATGTCTGTGGCCACCTGTCACCTGTGTGATGGTGGGACCACACCATGTCTGTGGCCACCTGTCACCTGTGTGATGGTGGGACCACACCATGTCTGTGGCCACCTGTCACCTGTGTGATGGTGGGACCACACCATGTCTGTGGCCACCTGTCACCTGTGTGATGGTGGGACCACACCACGTCTGTGGCCACCTGTCACCTGTGTGATGGTGGGACCACACCATGTCTGTGGCCACCTGTCACCTGTGTGATGGTGGGACCACACCACGTCTGTGGCCACCTGTCACCTGTGTGATGGTGGGACCACACCACGTCTGTGGCCACCTGTCACCTGTGTGATGGTGGGACCACACCATGTCTGTGGCCACCTGTCACCTGTGTGATGGTGGGACCACACCACGTCTGTGGCCACCTGTCACCTGTGTGATGGTGGGACCACACCATGTCTGTGGCCACCTGTCACCTGTGTGATGTGTGGTGGGACCACACCATGTCTGTGGCCACCTGTCACCTGTGTGATGGTGGGACCACACCACGTCTGTGGCCACCTGTCACACCTGTGTGATGGTGGGACCACACCATGTCTGTGGCCACCTGTCACACCTGTGTGATGGTGGGATCACACCACGTCTGTGGCCACCTGTCACACCTGTGTGATCGTGGGATCACACCATGCCTGTGGCCACCTGTCACACCTGTGTGATTGTGGGATCACACCATGTCTGTGGCCACCTGTCACCTGTGTGATGGTGGGACCACACCATGTGTGTGGCCACCTGTCACCTGTGTGATGGTGGGATCACACCATGTCTGTGGCCACCTGTCACCTGTGTGATGGTGGGACCACACCATGTCTGTGGCCACCTGTCACCTGTGTGATGGTGGGACCACACCATGTCTGTGGCCACCTGTCACCTGTGTGATGGTGGGACCACACCACGTCTGTGGCCACCTGTCACACCTGTGTGATCGTGGGATCACACCATGTCTGTGGCCACCTGTCACACCTGTGTGATCGTGGGATCACACCATGTCTGTGGCCACCTGTCACACCTGTGTGATCGTGGGATCACACCATGTCTGTGGCCACCTGTCACACCTGTGTGATCGTGGGATCACACCATGTCTGTGGCCACCTGTCACCTGTGTGATTGTGGGATCACACCATGTGTGTGGTCCGGGGCTGAGACCAATTCACATCTGCTACACTACAACGACCATATACATACACACACACATACACAAACACACACACACACACACACAAAACATACACCTGTCCCTTCATTACAGGGTGTTGTCACCCACATGGCTGCTGAGTGACCTCGAGCTAGACATCGAGATTTACGATTTATTGATATTGATGTACGATTATTATAGATTTATGGGCGCTGCATGACCAATGATGTCGATACGCCCTAGTCATAAAGTCATAAAGTCATAAAGTGTTAAGGCTTAATAAAAGCCACAGGGGCCCATCTGGGTTAAGCCTATTTGGAAAGGGTACTAGAAATGTACATAATCTCACCCCAATCAATCCATATCTCAAGATCCTAGGAAGCTATATATCGCAGCCTATCTAGCACCAATTCACTTGCAATTGCATAACACACTCCCATTGTGCTACCATAGACAATCTCATCAGCATCACATCCCGAAGGAAGGTGCCGAATCCACTGCTAGGCACACCCCACACAAATTCATAAAGCGTTAAGACTTAATAAGAGACTCACTTGCTATTGCATAATACACTCAACAATTACAAACTTCTCCCATCATACCCATTGTGCTACCATAGACAATCTCATCAGTATCACATCCAGAAGGAAGGTGCTGAATCCACTGCTAGGTACACCCTATATAAAGTTATAAAGAGTTTAGACTTAATAAGAGACTCACTTGCTATTACATAACACACTCAACAATTTCAAACTCCTCCCAACTCCCAACTCCTCCCTGTCGATCACCCCTCCCTGGAATACCGAACAACAAGCCCCCTATTCTTATAATGATTGTCTATGCCGTTTTTAAAGATGTTCAGTGTGTTGCTACTGACAATGGTTCCTGGCAGCTGGTTCCAATGTTCTTCTACCCAGTTGGTGAAGAAAGACTGTCTTAACCTTGTCCTGCTGTGATTTACTTTAATTTTGAATTGATGACCTCTAATTGCATCATTTCTGTTAAATTCAAACATTTCCCTGAGATATCCCTGTTCCTGAACATGAACAAATTTAAAAACCTCGATGAGATCTCCCCTGAGCCTTCTATATCTAAGTGAAAACATATTCAATTTCTTGAATCTTTCCTCATATGCCAGGTTGCCTATACCATTAACCATTTTAGTTGCCCTCTTTTGTACTCTCTCTAAAAGCCAACAATCTTTCTCATAACTAGGGAACCAAGCTTGGACACAGTATTCCAAATGTGGCCTGACATATAGGCACAGTAAAGCTTCCTGATGACGTCCTCACTTTTGTATGACACATTCCTCTGTATTGCCCCAAGCATTCTTAGTGCCTTCTTCCTGGCTTCTTTGGTCTGTTCTGATGCCCTCAATTTTGTGTTCAAAATAACACCTAAGTACTTCTCCTGCTGAGTCACAGATAGTACTTGGCCACCCATCAAGCATGGAGCCTTTATATGCTGCCTACCTACATGCATGACTTTGCACTTATCAAAATTATACTTCATTTGCCATTTTTCGTACCACTACACTAGCTCGTCTAAGTCTTTATGCAGCAAAACCTGCTCATTGTGCCCTGTTATTGCCCTAAAGATCTTCAAATCATCCGCAAATTTCAAAACCTTACTGCTTAGGCCACATTCAATGCTATTCACATATATATAATGAACAATAGTGGCCCCAGTACCGACCCCTGGGCGACTCCACTAAGAAGATTTTGCCATGATGACTTTATACCATTTAGCATCACTCTCTGCTGTCTATCTGAAAGCCAGAACTCTATCAATTTTAGGATGCTACCTGCAATACCATGGACCTGAAGCTGCATCATAATGCATACATACGTACGTATAAATATGCATATATATATATATATATATATATATATATATATATATATATATATATTCACCTAAAATTTCCCGAGATACTGAGTTGCGCCATACACTGGTGCCTAACATACACCGGTCCTGACGACGCAACAATATATATCGACTATACAGCCCTGGTGCCGAATACACAATGCCAACATCTGCCAGCACCGAGGCATGCGTCAACTGACAGAAGCCAGCAGTCGTTTTCGCCACTGCCAGCGCCGTTCGCGAACAATTTCAACACCGACCAGAAAAGGTCATTCCCGACACGTCTGGACTCGCTCAGAGCTGTCGACAATGGCCACGCAAATCGCCGCACAGTGGCAGGCGCGGTTGACTTTGATCCAATGATCCAGAGTCGTGCAGGACGTTATCCAGCTCCAGACGTGCAGGACGTTGTCCAGCTCCAGCCGTGCAGGACGTTATCCGGCTCCAGCCGTACAGGACATTATCCAGCTCCAGCCATACAGGACGTTATCCAGCTCCAGCCGTGCAGGACGTTATCCAGCTCCAGTCGCACAGGACGTTATCCAGCTCCAGTCGCACAGGACGTTATCCAGCTCCAGCCGTACAGGACGTTATGCAGCTCCAGCCGTACAGGACGTTATGCAGCTACGGCCATTTCACAGGACGTCAATCAGCGCCCGGCGGTAGCAGCTGGCTGTCAAAGAGCGCAGCGGGTCCGGCGACCAGATGTCCGGCGACCAGATGTCCGGCGACCAGATGTCCGGCGACCGGACATCTGGTCTTAGTCCGGCGACCAGACGACTGCCAGCAATGGGCCGCTGGCAATTTGTCTGTCGCCTGGCTCAACCTAGTGACCCCGCAGTAGCGGAAGTGGACACGCACGTACGCAATGCGCTGTGACACGTGAAAGCTGATCAGTAATCGATGTGGTGTGGTTCGGTAGAGGGCGGGCTAACGGGAGGCTGGCTTGAGTGTAGATTTACTCCCGTTGCCCTGTTTAAAGGCCCGTCGGGGACGCAGCAGAATGGATTTGTTTTGCCGAAACGTTCGCACACCGCAAAACTTTCCGGAGGATTTAACGTCAAAATACCAGGAAAAGAACAACATTTTGACTAGCATGAATCGACGCAAGATGTACAATTGTTGCCATTGTTCGAGTTGCCTTTGTGCTTGTTCACGGGCAACAGCACACTCAGTGCTCGTGACAAAAGAAGCCGACGGGAACATCGACAGCCAGACATACACCTGTGTCGTCGTCTGACTGGCAGGCCGATGTATTCACCGCGTACAGCCTCTGGCCGAGTGTCCACACACCGGTAGCCAGACACACCTGTCGTCCGACTCGCCGCCCGATATAATCACTGTGTACAGCCTCTAGACCTGTGTCGTCTGACTGGCCAACCGCTGTATTCATCGCGTACAGCCTCTGGACCTGTGTCGTCTGACTGGCCGACCGCTGTATTCATCGCGTACAGCCTCTGGACCTGTGTCGTCTGACTGGCCGACCGCTGTATTCATCGCGTACAGCCTCTGCACCTGTGTCGTCTGACTGGCCGACCGCTGTATTCATCGCGTACAGCCTCTGGACCTGTGCCGTCTGACTGGCCGACCGCTGTATTCATCGCGTACAGCCTCTGGACCTGTGTCGTCTGACTGGCCGACCGCTGTATTCATCGCGTACAGCCTCTGGACCTGTGCCGTCTGACTGGCCGACCGCTGTATTCATCGCGTACAGCCTCTGGACCTGTGTCGTGGCCGACCGACGTATTCACTGCGTACAGCCTCTGGACCTGTGTCGTCTGACTGGCCGACCGACGTACTCACATCCTCTGGCCGAGCGTTAACACACACGGGCAGCTGGCGAGGAGAGCGGGTGCGGCGGCACTGCAGGTGCGGCCGTATTTCAGGCGGGCCGCGCCGTCAAACACCAATCGGCACTGGATCGGCAGACGCGCGTGACGCCGACGCTCCATGTTGAGACGGGGGCCTGGCCGGACACGGAGCGGCGGCGGCGGCAGACGACGGCCGCCGCGCCCCTCCCGATGTGGGTCTGGGCACGTGGGTCGGCGGGTCTGGCGGTGTGGGTCTGACGGTGTGGGTCTGACGGTGTGGGTCTGGCGGTGTGGGTCTGACGGTGTGGGTCTGACGGTGTGAGTCTGACGGTGCGGGTCTGGCGGTGTGGGTCTGACGGTGTGGGTCTGACGGTGTGGGTCTGACGGTGTGGGTCTGGCGGTGTGGGTCTGGCGGTGTGGGTCTGGCGGTGTGGGTCTGGCGGTGTGGGTCTGACGGTGTGGGTCTGACGGTGTGGGTCTGACGGTGTGGGTCGCACGGTGTGGGTCTGGCGGTGTGGGTCTGGCGGTGTGGGTCTGACGGTGTGGGTCTGGCGGTGTGGGTCTGACGGTGTGGGTCTGACGGTGTGGGTCTGACGGTGTGGGTCTGACGGTGTGGGTCTGGCGGTGTGGGTCTGACGGTGTGGGTCTGACGGTGTGGGTCTGACGGTGGGTAGGGTCTGACGGTGTGGGTCTGACGGTGTGGGTCTCACGGTGTGGGTCTGACGGTGTGGGTCTGACGGTGTGGGTCTGACGGTGTGGGTCTGACGGTGTGGGTCTGACGGTGTGGGTCTGGCGGTGTGGGTCTGGCGGTGTGGGTCTGACGGTGTGGGTCTGACGGTGTGGGTCTGGCGGTGTGGGTCTGGGCTGGTGTGGGTCTGACGGTGTGGGTCTGACGGTGTGGGTCTGACGGTGTGGGTCTGACGGTGTGGGTCTGACGGTGTGGGTCTGACGGTGTGGGTCTGACGGTGTGGGTCTGACGGTGTGGGTCTGACGGTGTGGGTCTGACGGTGTGGGCGGTGTGGGTCTGACGGTGTGGGTCTGACGGTGTGGGTCTGACGGTGTGGGTCTGGCGGTGTGGGTCTGACGGTGTGGGTCTGACGGTGTGGGTCTGACGGTGTGGGTCTGACGGTGTGGGTCTGACGGTGTGGGTCTGACGGTGTGGGTCTGACGGTGTGGGTCTGACGGTGTGGGTCTGACGGTGTGGGTCTGACGGTGTGGGTCTGACGGTGTGGGTCTGACGGTGTGGGTCTGGCGGTGTGGGTCTGACGGTGTGGGTCTGACGGTGTGGGTCTGACGGTGTGGGTCTCACGGTGTGGGTCTGACGGTGTGGGTCTGACGGTGTGGGTCTGACGGTGTGGGTCTGACGGTGTGGGTCTGACGGTGTGGGTCTGACGGTGTGGGTCTGACGGTGTGGGTCTGACGGTGTGGGTCTCACGGTGTGGGTCGGGCGGTGTGGGTCTGACGGTGTGGGTCTGACGGTGTGGGTCTGACGGTGTGGGTCTGACGGTGTGGGTCTGACGGTGTGGGTCTGACGGTGTGGGTCTGACGGTGTGGGTCTGACGGTGTGGGTCTCACGGTGTGGGTCTGGCGGTGTGGGTCTGACGGTGTGGGTCTGTTGGTCTACGGTGTGGGTCTGACGGTGTGGGTCTGACGGTGTGGGTCTGACGGTGTGGGTCTGACGGTGTGGGTCTGACGGTGTGGGTCTGGCGGTGTGGGTCTGACGGTGTGGGTCTGGCGGTGTGGGTCTGACGGTGTGGGTCTGACGGTGTGGGTCTGGCGGTGTGGGTCTGGCGGTGTGGGTCTGGCGGTGTGGGTCTGACGGTGTGGGTCTGACGGTGTGGGTCTGGCGGTGTGGGTCTGGCGGTGTGGGTCTGACGGTGTGGGTCTGGCGGTGTGGGTCTGACGGTGTGGGTCTGACGGTGTGGGTCTGACGGTGTGGGTCTGACGGTGTGGGTCTGACGGTGTGGGTCTGGCGGTGTGGGTCTGGCGGTGTGGGTCTGACGGTGTGGG
>JAOTOM010001107.1:0-58263 GCA_034440615.1 Ashinkailepas kermadecensis
CCAAGAACACTTTCCTTTTTGCGGATATACGGGAAGCGCATCAGCGCCGAATTTTTTGGTCCGGCGCAAGGAATTGTTGTGACTTTAGCGGACCCTAACTTGATAATATTTCGTCCGATTTCCATTTTTCTTACTTTAAACGACGCGCCGGTCATTTCTAAGCAGGTACGCCGAACATCTCGTATATCGACCGGTAAAATCTGCAGTTATGTACGAAAAACCGGAGGGTGGGCAGTTTCGCCACCCACGGGAAGTGTTCTTGGCAACACTAGCGACTTGTTTGATGTATATTGTTATGCTATATAGTTTCAAGGTCATGTTAGGTCACTGAGGTCAAGTCAGGTCAAGTTCATGACAGGTTAATGAAACCAAACTTCGTCAACTGGAATGTTGTCATCGATACAAATGACTGTCATGCGATTGATGTCGCTTTGCATGTTATAAAAGTCATAAGTGTTAAAAGGCAATAAGAGCCACAGGGGCCCATCTGGGTTAAGCCTATCTAGAAAAGGTACTAGAAATGTACATGCTCTCACCCCCAGTCCATCCCTTATCTCAAGTTCCTATGAAGCTATATATCCCAGCCTATCTAGCACCATTCACTTCCTATTGCATAACACACTCACCAATTACAAACTCCCCCCCTCATACCCATTGTGCTACCATAGCCAATCTCATCAGTATCACATCCCAAAAGGAAGGTGCTGAATCCACTGCTAGGTACACCCTATAGTTATAAGAAAGCGTTTAGACTTCAATAAGAGACCCAAGGGCCCATCCAGTTAAATCTGTAAATGAAGGATACCATAAGCCTGGTAAAAAGACCCTCCCCAACCATCCCACATCCTGAAGAAGCCAGTCCTCAAATATCCCACATACCTATCAATGCCTATCTACCCTAAACCCTAATGTTACTCCCTACACATTCTGAACACTACCGTTTGTCATTGGGTACCTAAGCGTTTCCATACTTTATTCATATACTTCACTGTTTTGTTCGCGAGGCCGATTGCGCCGGGCCGCCCGACGGAGAGTCGTGCGGGTGGCCCGGTTCCGTTAACTGGAACAGGTAACTGACCTGATCAAGTGCTGCTATATAGGTGACCTGAGGTCAAATTCCGGGTCTAGCATTTGTCTTGCATCATTAGTAATGTCCAAACATCATTGATGCGCATTTTGAAGCATTTAAACACAATTACAGCGATCCATAACACTTACAAGCCAAGCCACGCAAAACAAGAAAATTTCGACATATGTGACGTCATTTCACCTTGACGATATTGACCTAAGGTCATGAAAGTTGCACACCATAGAGGTCACTATCGTATCCATCCACCATGTGATTCTCGTTACTCCAGCTTTAATAGGAGCCGATATCTTAGGGGGGCGGAATCCGCCCTCCTCCAGTGCGCGTAATTTTCAGAGGTCCTCCAGGGCGCGTGTTAAGATGGCAGTTCTTGCTAGTGAAGTAAATGAGATCACAGCTATGACTGGGAAGGAGGCCGTGCCTGACCTGAATAATAGCGGAGACCTCGTGCATTAGTGAGTCTCCTTTCAGTGCAGGGTTGATAGTCATTCGAGTGCCAGTTGACACCCAGAAGTGAACAGTGTATCACTCCTAGGTCCAGTTTACTGATGAATTCCGCCCTCGCTACTGGTGCAGCCGTCTGCAGCAGCAGACGGGCTACTCCAGTGGCGGTGGCTCCAAACTGCAGCAATGCTCTTGTTTTCCAACGAAATGTTTTCAGGTGAAGATGGGCAGCATACGCCTATTTAAATATGGTACAGATCAGTGAGCATGATTCATGCAACATGAATTGGGACGGCACGATACTCTTCATGCATATGCGCCTCGTGATTTATCCATTACCATTTAAGCTAGCATGGTGGTTCAGTATACAGATAGGAGCCTCCATTAACATACCCCAATACCTATGCCCTATATTATGTTTGTGTTTTAAGGAGCACTACATGGCTCGCAATGGACTAGTTGCAGGTTGTGAGATATATACACCCAAATGAAAGAGGGAGTTCTAATTCGGACAATAATGGGTGTATCACCATTCATCAAACAACCGTTTTCTCAAAATTTAGAAAGAAAAGGTTTTGCGACCGTAGGTACTCCTGGCCGATGACGTCACAGTTTGGGAATGCCGCCATTTCGGTCCGTTGCGGCGTTGGTTTAGTGCGGCGTCGCGGGGACGCTGGTTGGTAATGTTCCATTAGCGGTGGATTTATTGGCGAAATATGGGTTTCTTTAGTCGGTATACATGCACACCAGTATTCTTGTTAGTTTAAAGGGTAAAATATCAGTGCAATGCTGAAAACTTACGGGTGTATGCATAGGTAATCGGCGTGCGCCATTGTTCGTATTCGTGTGATATCTGAGTGCATTTGTATCCTTCGACCAGTTTGATTTATGACCTATATTCGGTTGAGTTAAATAAGACTAGAAATGATACATAAAACATGTTAGGTTTTGTAACCGATCTTATTTGTGCCTGTAACAACCCTGCTTAGGTATTATATTATGTCCTGTACATTCTGGTGTTTGGGTACAATCTCTAGCAACATGTGAAACATCTGCTAAATGAATACCTGCCAAACTGGTTAGCCTGATGAGAAACTATGCTGCATTTTTGTCATAAGCAACCTCAAAATAAACTGGATAGGGTATTGGTGGAGCAGGTGTCATATAAACTGCCACATCAGATATAAAAATGTGCCACTCATCCACCCTGGTCCAAAACCAACTTTTTGGGCACTGCCTAAGGGAATGGGGTGATTGCCACTTTTGGCTGATAAAATCCAGCAAGCGTGAGCAATTAATTTTGCTGGCTGAAATACCAACCCTGGTATAGTATGGTATCATATACGCAGACCCTTCAAACAGTCTTATCAGACCACCTGACGTTCCCCCCCCCCCCATTGGAACCTATATCCCCCAATTTCAAGGGGTTACGTTGGGTTTCCCCATGTTTCTTGGTTTTAACAGCCCTGGTTATGTTAAAAGTTATGTTTTGTACCAATCTGGTACATGTTTATCCCAACATGGCAGCTCGTGTGATGCCTGCTCAACCAATGCCCTGAATAGTAGTCCCTGCATTGCTAGAGTAGGCGTGCCATCAAGCAGGGTGACACCAATTTTAAGCTTGGCTATGAAAGCTCTTCGGTGACCTTGTTATCAACAGATTTAAGGAAATAAATGGCAAAGGTTCATCTAGACTTCCTGTTTTAAACATTGCAATATATTTCCTTCATTTATGACCGATATTAAGGACACAAAAAAGAGGTCTCAGTCATCCCCCTAAAATTCAAGTTACCCCACTTGACGGTAACACAGGCTACCCTTCAGATTAAAAATATACCAGATTAAAAAGGGTATTGGTCGAGCAGGCACCACATGAGGAAGGCACCAATGTCAAAGCAGGCACCAATGTCAGAATTAAAGTGTACCAGACTGGCCTTAAACAACCTATCTAACCAAGGCTGTTAGAGGAAGACTGGGATTCAGGTACGCAATGTAGCGAAAGTTGTTGATTATTTCTGACTTTATCTGATACAATATACAACAGAACCTTCAATCAAGCCCACTTCAAGGCAGCCATTTTTACCAATCCCCGGACTTGATTGAAGGTTCAGTGCCCTTAAAGGAAACCAGTCACCTTCATAATGAGATTTTGCGCCACATTCGTGTCTAGTCCATGAGTAGCTGAGCACCAAACTACGTAGGAAAAGGGTACTTAGGTGGGAGCCAGGCGATGCCCACACATGCCTCTGGAAATGTGAAGACGTCAATAATTTTGAAAATAACCCAATCCCATGTCTTTGTCAAGTCAGATACGTATACTCACATCAAAATGATCTCCGCAACACGATGCTGTCTTGTTTTCGGGTCATTTCTCCTTACCACTGTGCACCAGAGCTTTCTCCTTTTGCGATCACTAGGAACGAAAGCAAACAGTTTTTCTGGTGTAGTAATTGTTGTGTTGGTGCACTTAGGAACGAAACAATATCGGTAATATCCACCTTTCTCCTCCATTCTACAGCCGGAACACAACAACCCGCCGCAAAATACACGCAAATGCTAATGCCGGCCGGCGGCGACGAGTCCAGTACCAAACTGTGACGTCATCCAGCCACAGCCAATCAAGATCGAGGAAATACATATGGGCAAAATAGGGCAACTTTGCTCATTCCAATGCAGAACAAAATGCTCCCATGTGTTTCAGAATGTCCTAATTGACCAAAAATTGTCCACACACACAAAAAATTGCCAACCTGCAACTAGTCCATTCCCCAATGTTTGATGCGTGGCTCCATTCGTGTTGTTTTTAAAGTAGACAATGATTCTGAAACTGGTGGCTTCACCTGGCGTTTGATTAACCAATGCGTTCCGATTGTAAGTGTTTATTTTTAAATACAAGTTTTGTAGGTCACCGTCTGGGTACGGCCGTCGGGAAGGACAACAGAGTAAGAGCCCTGGGTGCTGTAGCCGTCACGGGCCTCCTGGGCGTTGAACTGAGGCTCGTAGTCGCCGTAGCCGTGGACATCGTAGCTGTAGTCGTACTTGGCAGGAGCGTCGTAGCTCTGCTCGTGACCGTAGCTGGGCTTGTGGTAGGCCGGGGCCGGAGCGTGGTAGCCCGGGGCGCTCTGGGCTGCAGCAACGGTAAGAAGAGCGGCGACGGCGATAAACTGGAACAAAGGAATTTTCGTTATGACCCCATCCGTGGTGTACTTCCCTGACTTTACTATATGCACGTAGGAAACATTTTCCTGGTGTAGCTTTCCCAAAAGTTGTAATCTTGAATCCTAATTTTAAAATACATGCCCGTGTGTTACCCTTGTTGTCTAAAAAATAAAGCTGCATTACTGCAAGCCATGGAAAAGCATTAATCCCATTGGATACTTTGAAATGGCTTCACTTATCTCCAATCCTATAGCTATTTCCAGATACATGCCGAAGTGCCACGAATGCTTGTCCGAGCCATGTTTCTGCCAACACCGGTGCTGTACCTTCATGTTTGCTGGAGCTGGTGTGTTGGTTCACTGGTGCTGATCAGAGGTGGCCGGACGGCTTTATACTCCGCCACTGAACCTGCCGGGTGGTCACGGTCAAGGCCACTACCGGTACCGGTCCTTCGGTATGACATACTGACCACGCCCCACTTAATGGAGTTATGGGGTGCAATATTGGCTCACTTGTAACCGCTGACAACCCGTTTGCATGCATAGTTGACTATCTGAGGTTCGCACACGATACACTTAGTGGCTGTTTATGTAATGAGTAGCCTTACTCAACATGGAATGTGAGGGGTAAAGCCATCTAGAACAATGCGCACAAGAACGAAGTCACAACGGGTCAAGTCGGCATTCCGCAACAATGCTATATGACGATTTTCTCGACGGCCCCTCCCTCATTAAGCATTCTTCGCTTCAGTTTGGAGGACTACACGTTGAAGTGCGAATCTCGTGGGTGTCACCAATTCAAAGTGATGTGCTTCATACTTGAATGGTGGATTGTGTGATGACAGTCAGCGTATTTGTTGTCCATTTGGTTTGGTTCATATGCTGCTGATGCACGGTTGACGTCGCTATCGATTCCGTCACAGGTTTCCATTTTTGCGCCATCGGTAATGTTCTTCACATGCTTGGAGGTATTCAAAAGCGATATAGTAGGTGTTTAGCAAAGAACGTACAGTTGCACGTCTGACGTATTTCGCTCACAATATGCGCCATTCCAAATGTCAGCCGCATGTGCACTGAATTGGATCTCTCCGTCGGTATGACCTTTCGAGACGTCGCGAAGTTCGAATTGTTTTAGTTGTTCCTCATTTAATATGCTACGTACGTCGATTTGGTTCGATACCTACTAACGACATCCATGTTTTGGATTCGTGGAAATTATGAAGTTGGCAGAAATAGCTGAGATCTTTCTAGTCACTGTCTTGAGCATTATGATAACAAGTATGGCGATAGTTACTGTTCTTAACACGCGCCCTGGAGGGCCTCTGAAAATTACGCGCACTGGAGGGGGGAGCGGATTCCGCCACCCCCCCCTAAGATCTCCGCTCCTAGTAACGCTGGAGGAACGAAATTCGCAGGGTGGATGGGTGCGGTAGTGGACTCTATTGTGTTAAAATATCATGACCTTAGGTCATTATCTTCAAGGTCAAATGAGGTCAAATTGGAAAAATTCTGATTTTGCGTGGATTGGCTTGTCATCGTTATGGATCGCTGTGATTGTGTTTAAATGCTCCGAAATTGGCATCAAGGATGTTTTGGGCATTACTAATGATGCAATGCAGGCGCTAGACCCAACATTTGACCTCAGGTCACCTATATAGCACCACTTTATCAGGTCAGTTACCTGTTCCAGTTACCGGAACCGGGCCGCCCGGCCGACTACTCCGTCCGGCAGCTCGGAGCAATGTGTTTCGTGAAGAAAGGAGTGAAGTACATGAATAAAGTAAGGAAACGCAATGACAAACAGTACAAATGACAAACAGTAGTGCATTTATGACAACATTCCAGTTGATCAAGTTTGGTTCCATTAACCTGTCATGAACTTGACCTGACTTGACCTCGGTGACCTAACATGACCTTGGAACTATATAGCATATCAATATACATCAAACAAGTCGCTAGTGTTGCCAAGAACACTTCCCTTTTGTGAATATACGGGAAGCGCATGAGCGCCGATTTTCGTGGTCTGGTGCTGGAATTTTTTTTTACTTTCATGGGCCCTAACTTGAAAAGTTGTCGGCCGATTTCCATTTTTCTTGCTTTAAACGACGTGCCGTTCATTTCTAAGCAGGTACGCAGAAAATGGCGTATACCGACCGTTGAAATTTGCAGTTATTTACGAAAAACCGGAGGCGTGGGCGGATTTCGCCCCCCCTCCAGTGCGCGTGTTAAAGCTCATCATTATCACATTACAAAATAGTTCAAAGTATTTTCGATCGCTCTGATATTTCGATATAAAAGCATTTGGAGAGGAAATGAGTTTTCACATGGTCTTAATCACTCTCCATAAATATTAAATGGTGAAGAAGTCAAAGAATACAAGCATTCCCTTCAAGTACAATTGTATGCTTAATGTTTGTGTGAGAGGTTTCCATGTAGCAGCTCATTTTATGTACAGTTACCTTGCTTCAAGTTTGCTTCATGTTTACCAACATATATCAATTTGAATAACTTGACATTACTATGGGCATGGTGTTATTTTAAAATCATTTTGATCAACGACTTTTTACTTGAAGCAACATAAGCTATGGAAAGATGGGTGTCAATGAAAAATGATAGATATCCGTGATATCCCTCAAATAATTTATTGATGTAAATTTATAGAAGGGATTCTGAAGGCAAAGGCAGCCGTTACGATGACGGGATCGGTTCCGGCCGACGCTCGGCCAATCTCGCCCTTCACTGTTGTCGCCGATACAGGCAGTAGGTGAAGTGACGAGGTGACCGACCGGCCTTCACACGGCGGCGACGGCGGCCGGAGGCAGTCGCCGAGGCGTGGTGGTCCCTCTGACGCCCCGGGCGTCCCGGCACCTGGCGACAACTGGGGCTCTGCGCTTCAGCGCACTATGGGCCAGAATTGTTTCGTAAAAAAGTTCGTCGAAACTCGACAGTTTCACCGTAGATCGTCTGCAAAATATTCCCAGTATTCGAAAGCAGTGCTGTATTTTCGATGTGCCAGCACCCGTGCCCATCAATAACGTAGCAAGTCATGCTATTATAGCGTGCTTTTTCTGTGTCGTTGCAAACGCGCTATTCCATTCTCAGGTTCTAAGTATTATCATTCTTCTTCCAATGCTCGAATCCAATGGTTTGTCATATCATCAATTTTTTTATTCAAATCGTGAGAAGTAGATAATGAGTAGTAATGAACGAATTGACGAATCCAGCAACTTTCTGCATTTAATTTAGTGTTGGTAAGTAACACACGATGCAGATAATATATAACGATGAGCATATTATGATTTTTTTTAATCGAACTTCATGCTGATTTTGATTTCATAGAGTAGATGCAAGCATTGGCTACAAGTCTCAATTGTAGTTTGCTGCGCTTTTTCACGCTAACAGGAATAAACTGGCTTGAACCAGATTGATGTTCCGAACAGCGCCATCTATGTTGGTCCATAAATTTTAGCTTTATTAATAGCTAGGGCATACCAAGCCTTCGTAAAATGTATTAATCTGTCGAATAGTGATTTCTATCATGATTGAAACATTCAGGTATCATTTGTATATCACCAAAACAATCCTTATTAGTTGTTTCAGTTTTATTTCCGAATACTGTTTTTATGATTATAGGGGAGACCCGGTCTAGTTGATACAATTTTGGCGAAACTCAAGATAACTCTTCACTTTCGAAGGGTAGCGAGGAGACAGCTACACCTATGCCAAGCCTGAATTTTACTTTCGCTCTAAAAATGTGCCACATTGTCGCCATTTGGCAGCCGCGTTACGAAAGGACTGCGCTGGTTTTTGCCGAGAGAAGAGGATGCCAGTAGCAACATGTGTGGTAACTAGAAGTGCCCGTATAGTCCGACTGAAAGTTAATTTGGCCAAATCCAGTGGACACTACGAAAGATTCACCAAAGCTAATGAAGAGTGGCTGAAGCAGGATGTCGTGAACGTGAAGGGTGCATCGGTAAGTGATCTTCACCGTGTACGTCAGTTGACAGTCAACAGAAAACACATGCGACTCGGCCTGAACGCCTTGCAAGCCTGTATCCAACTCCTCGAGTGCGTCTTGCACATCAGCTATATTCTGAACATAAAAAGTGGCAGTGCAGGTTAATAGCTGACAAAGAGGAAGTCATTCAGCGCAAGAAGATTGTCCAAGATCAGTTCTGACATCTTCTGCAGCTCCACGTGGGCCAGCCTAGAGCAGGTGGCGGTGGAATGTCGAACGACGGCAACACGACCAGATGGGCGTTCAGCGACGAGTCGAATCTGGCAGAAGTAACCGGTGTTCGTGAAGGACTCATCCGTCAACTCCACACCATCCTGCAAGTACCGGGTACGAAATCGAGTCAAGTAAATGTTCCGACTGCTGCGACTGCACGGCGGAGCTCTACATTGCGCTGTGCCATTGGTACCCGATGCAAGTAACACTGCACAACATGCTGATCTACGAACCAACGAAGCCCAGATGTCCCGCAATATGGACGTCCGTGCATACCGCGTCGGTCATGCACGGAAAGACTCGCGAATGCACAACATTACCGACCAGTTCAGGTACCTGTTGTTGAGCAGTGAGCAGGAGCTCATCAGCTCCTAAGCTGGAAATCAGCATTTTCAAGCAGCAGCCCGAGGCAAGAGGTTCTTGAACGCAGACGCTTGGAGCCTGCTGCAAGCCGTCGCAGATCAAAACATTAGCGACTCAAACTTCAGTCAGTGAGGGCGTTTGGTTTTACCTTGTTTTTATTGTTTTGTTTTTATTTTATGTCATCTTTGGTTTTCACCGATAGATGATGCCGAATATATGTTTCATGTTACTGACTGCTTAATGTTATTAGAAGCTCTCCAATTATATTTCCGAGTTCATCGTATTTGCAAATGTACCAGAAGATATGTTGCACAGTTATCAAATGACTTGCACCACACGCTTTTACATTATATATGAACAATAACAATATGTCACCAAATTGCATTAGGCACCAAGACAATTGTTGCCAGAATCAGTTTCTACGTTGAAAACCACCCCCGGCATCGACTTTTATGTATGCACTTTCAAAATGAAGTGACGTGTCACTTTTCAGGCCGTTCTGGCCCATCGTGCAGTGGACAACGGCCGCCGGCGTGGCGATGCATACCTGGCCGTGTACACCGGCTGGGTATTGTACTGGCACGCGACAGGTGGATCGTCAGGGTTGTGGTTTGTGAGGCGTGCTGTTCCCGGCCCACTCCCGGGAGTCAACTCATTGTTCTGTGATCGAACGACGGAGAGCGTTGGACGGGTCGGCGAATGCCGCCTCGCAGGCTCCTGTGGTCGCATCGCCGTCCATGCTGAGGTCTCGCTGCGACACGGCGAGCACCCGGGGTGGTCAGGTTTGGCATGTCCCGTCTCCGTGAGCTCGCCTCGCGGTCCGTGCTGAAGTCTGGCTGTCATATGGCGAACACCCAGGGTGGTCAGGGTTGGTATGTCCCGTCTCCGTGGGGTCGCCCTGGTGGGGTTGTTTTCCCCAGAAACCCACTGGGTTTATGGGGGTCAGTACAGTTCCCCGTCTTCCGTGTTGTCCATCACTGACGTCCTGGACCCACGCGACGGTTTACTCCCGTAATACCCAGCCGTTTTTCCTTGTTCCAAACTGTCAGATATGTTGGCGGAGGATATTTGCCACTGGACATTAAGCTGTTTTATATGAGATTAGGATGAGTTGCAGGAATTGCTGAAAAATCAAATTATGCTGATATCCGTTCTCCCTCGGTGGATGGCCCGTGTTTGCGTCCAAATGTAGCATAAATGCAAGTATTTCACACAGAAGTAACACTTATTTCGATACTTCGTCACAATACACTCGAATATGTGATGTGAGCTCAACATTTAGCGGTGGGTGCCGAAGTGTGGAAGTATTGACTCCAATTTGTGCATCTGTGCATCAAAAGCAGGCCGCTTCATTTAGCTGCCTCGTCCCGAAATCGAGCCATTTGATGAATATCGTGTACGTATCTTCAATTTAAATGCACTATTCCGAATTGTCGAATTATCACAGATACCCACACGTTTCATGGTACGTTTCGTATCGCAACGTTCCCGCTCAGTTTATGCCACATACAACCGTTGAGCGTGGCACCGGTCATTCAACTACCACTGGCCACGCGGTAGACCGGCTTCAGAGCACGCAAGTCACGTGGCATGACGACATAACCACGTGACCGGCGGCTGCATCAGCACGGCTCCCTGTGCCAGCACGGTAATGTACCTGCATAATCCTTTCGATGTACAGATATGGTACGTGATTTCGAGAAAATATCGGATGGAACCCGTCACCAATTCAACTTTGTGCAGACAAACCTGTGCGAAATGTCAACCCAGTGAAGAGAAGATAACACGTTCACAAAGCTTGCCAGCTATATATTCCTGATTGCGTCTCTAAATTATCGGGAAACCTCGAGGAGGGTGCTCTGCTACGAGTTTTAGCTCTCCCAGCACTAGGAATAACCTTCACATGTCCATGTACATAGTTTGGCACCATTTATTCATCTTGCCATGCATAAATACAACAATCACACGGTGTTTGCGGCTTTCCATTTTAGTACTTGGCCGGCTTGTAGGCAGGAGCAGGCTTGTAGGCAGGGGCAGGCTGGTACGCGGGGTACTTGGCCTCGCCAGAGTAGCTGACCTCAGCCACGTTGCCAGAGTAAGCATCGGCAGTGTTGTATGTCACCGTCTGGGTACGGCCGTCGGGAAGGACAACAGAATAAGAGCCCTGGGTGCTGTAGCCGTCACGGGCCTCGTTGGCGTTGAACTTGGCGTCATAGTCGTTGTAGCCGTGGACATCGTAGCTGTAGTCGTACTTGGGAGGAGCGTCATAGCTCTGCTGGTGGCCATAGCTGGGCTGGTGGCGGGCCGGGGTGGGAGCGTAGGTGGGCTTGTGGTAGGCCGGGGCCGGTGCGTGGTTTCTCTGGGCTGCAGCAACGGCCAGAAGAGCGGCGACGACGAAGAACTGGAGCAGGGATAGCTCGCTTTAAGACGACGTCTCTAATTCCTATCTTGCTTTACCTCAGAACCATTTGTCTGCTGTACACTTCGTAACAATCCACCTATAGATATTACTGCTTTTAGTATAGTTCACTCATGAAGCATTTGGTATTACTGCAAATAATGGCAAGGTGCCAGATGCATCTAGTATAGTTGTTCGGTACGGCTTTACTCCTTCCACATGCAAGTTTCCGCACGGGGACGAGTGGTCTAGGGGTAAGATGCTCGTCTCGCAAGCAAAATATTGTGGGTTCGAATCTCACCTGTCGCTACTCTTCGCCCGCGACCAATCGGCGTGAGAGATTGGCGACGCTATATGACTCAACGGTCGCCGTGTCGTAAAAACCAATAACCAACCAAGTTTCCGCACTGTCCCAGTTCACACCGACTATGTATCGTCCAACCGTACCTTCATGTTTGCTGTAGGTGGTGTGTTGGTTCACTGGTGCTGATCAGTGGTGGCCGGCCGGCTTTATACTCCGCCACTGACCTTGTGTGGTTACGGTCAAGGTCACTGACAGTGCCGGTCCTGTGGTCCGGAGATCTGGCCACACCCCACTGCTGGAGAAAGCTATCGGATGTAATCGGCTTTATACTCCGCCACTGAACCTGCCGGGTGGTCACGGTCAAGGCCACTACCGGTACCGGTCCTGCGGGGTGACATACTGACCACGCCCCACTTAATGGAGTTATTGGGTGCAATATTGGCTCACTTGTAACCGCTGACAACCCGGTCCCATGCATAGTTGACTATCTGAGGTCCTCACACGATACACTTAGTGGCTGTTTATGTAATGAGTAGCCTTACTCAACATGGAGTGTGAGGGGTAAAGCCATCTAGAACAATGCGCACAAGAACGAATTCACAACGGGTCAAGTCGGCATTCCACAACAAGGCTATATGACGCTTTTCTCCACGGCCCCTCCCTCAATAAGCGTTATTCGCTTCAGTTTGGATGACTGCACGTTGAAGCGCGAATATCGTGGGTATCACCAGTTTAATGTGATATGTTTGAAGCTTGAATGGTGGATGGCGTGATGACAGTCAGCGTATTTGTTGTCCATTTGGTTTGGTTCACATCTACCTGATGCACGGCTGACATCGCTGTGGATTCCGTCACGGGTTTCCATGTTTACACCATCGGTAATGTTCTTCGCATGCTTGGAGGTACTCAAAAGCGATACAGTTGGTGTACGTCATTCCACAGGAACTTAATCTAAGGGCACTAGAGCTGATCTCATCATACAGAAACTATACGCCAACGTACACAGACCCATTGAAGATGGACACTGGTGTTGGACGTGCCTTTGTGTCCGGCACTGTAAGTGAATCGTTCTCTCTCTCAGCCAACGCATCTGTTTACACATCGGATGTGGTCGCCATAAACAAAGCATTGAGTTTCATTGAAGTTGCTGATCGTACACAGCACGTACTATTTACCGACTCGCGCTAGGAGCGTATTATCCATCGAACTCGATTGTGCAGGAGATTTTGTCTAGACTCACATCGCTGACCATCAGAGTCAAAACGATCGTGTTCTGTTGGATTCCGAGGCATGTTGGCATCTGTGGTAATCAGGCCGCTGATACTGCAGCGAAGCGTGCAGCTCGGGCTCCTCACACGCGATGTCTCCCCCTCCCTACCTCCGACTTCCATCCAGAAATCAAAGGCCACCTCTTCACGAGGTGGCAGGCCAGTTGGGACGCCATCGTAGGCAACAAGCTGAGAACAATTAAGCCCTGTTTTGGTGAATGGTTATCATCATCACATCAAGTCAGACGGAACGAGGTGGCACTATGCCGCCTGCAAATTGGCCACACGTACGAGACGCACTGCTACCTTCTGACTGGCGGTGTGTTGCCTACCTACTACGGGACTGTGACCCTCACAGTACCCACTGGACGTTTTCCCATTGTTTTAACATTATTGCGGCTGGTCGGAGTTCATTGGGCGGGGACTGTGGCCACTGCAGTACCCACTGGACGTCTCCCATTGCTCTAGCATTACTGCGGCTGGCCGGAGTTCCTTGGACAGAAACTGTGGCCTCCGCAGTACCCACTGGACGTCTCCCATTGCTCTAGCATTATTGCGGCTGGCCGGAGTTCGTTGGACATGGACTCTGGCCCCCACAGTACCCACTGGACGCCGTCACCGGCAGTCGGCTTCCCTTATAGGAGGCGCTTCTTCTTCTTCTTCTTCTACATTTTAGGGTGTGATTTCGTTAGATGTTTTTGTTTGCAAGACATCTTTAGACGGCAATTGTTACTAAGGAAGTAAATGACAAGTGGAGAAGGGCCCCATCTATGACTAGGAAGGAGGCCGTGCCTCGCCTAAGATATTAGCTGAGACCCTGTGCATTAGTGAATCTCCTTTGCAGTGCAGGGTTAGATAGTCATTCGAGTGCCAGTTGACGGCCAGAAGGGAACAGTGTGTCACTCCTAGCTCCAGTTTACTGAGGAATTCCGCCCTCGCCACTGGTGCGGCCGTCTGCAGCAGCAGACGGCTACTCCAGTGGCGGCGGCTACAAGCAACGGCAATGCTCTTGTTTTCCAAACAAATGTATTCAGGTGAAGATGGGTAGCATATGCCTATTTAAATATGGTACAGATCAGTGAGCATGTATGGTACGTAATTCATGTAACAAGAATTGGGACGGCAAGATACTCTTCATGCATATGCGCCCCTGTGATTTATCCATTGCCATTTAGGCTGGCATGGTGGTTCAGTATACAGGTAGGAGCCTTCATTAACATACCCCATTACCTATGCCCTATATTATATTGGTGTTTTAAGGAGCACTACATGGCTCGCAATTCCCGGATGTTCTATGCGTGGCTCCATCCGTGTTGTTTTTAAGGTAGACAATGATTCTCAACCTGGTGGCTTCAACTACATTGTGGCGTTTGCCTAACCAATGTGTTCCGATTGTAGGTGTGCATTCTGAAATACAAGCTGTCGGTGGTCCCCTGAAGGCATTTCGCTCTTTTGTACTCCCCAATTAAACTCTTCCACCATGTTGTGGAATTCGATTTTCTAAAGCCGGAGGGAATGGAACTGTCGGTAAAGTAAATCCAGTTCTGTGGAAGTCCACCATGTTGTGCGTATTCCAAGCCTGGTATTAATATCGGAGTACATTTCCATCAACATATCTCAAGCCCATTACCCACGAGTATTTGCTCGTTCACACAAATGAGTATCACATTGCCTCACCGCTAAATTTCCTCTATCCGTGGTGACATATGCCGTCCACAAATCTCCGTTACCATGGAATGCTGCCGGAACACCCAGTCCCAGCATTAGGAAGAACCGACTTCACAGACCAAGGTACCTTCCTCAGCGATCTTTATTCATCTGTTCACACATAAATACAACATTCATACTCCGCTTGTGCCTTGAGATTTTAGTATTTGGCTGGCTTGTAGGCAGGTGCGGCTTTGTACGCGGGAGCAGCGTGGTACGCGGGGTACTGAGCCTCGCCAGAGTAGCTGACCTCAGCCACGTTGCCGGAGTAGGCATCGGCAGTGTTGTAGGTCACCGTCTGGGTACGGCCGTCGGGAAGGACAACAGAGTAAGAGCCCTGGGTGCTGTAGCCGTCACGGGCCTCCTGGGCGTTGAACTGAGGCTCGTAGTCGCCGTAGCCGTGGACATCGTAGCTGTAGTCGTACTTGGCAGGAGCGTCGTAGCTCTGCTCGTGACCGTAGCTGGGCTTGTGGTAGGCCGGGGCCGGAGCGTGGTAGCCCGGGGCGCTCTGGGCTGCAGCGACGGTAAGAAGAGCGGCGACGGCGATGAACTGGAACAAAGTATATTTTCGTTATGACACCATCCGTGGTGTACTTCCCTGACTTTACTATATGCACGTAGGACACATTTTCCTGGTGTAGCTTTCCCAACAGTTGTAATCTTGAATCCTAATTTTAAAATACATGCCCGTGTGTTACCCTTGTTGTCTAAAAAATAAAGCTGCATTACTGCAAGCCATGGAAAAGCATTAATCCCATTGGATACTTTGAAATGGCTTCACTTATCTCCAATCCTATAGCTATTTCCAGATACATGCCGAAGTGCCACGAATGCTTGTCCGAGCCATGCTTCTGCCAACACCGGTGCTGTACCTGCATGTTTGCTGGAGCTGGTGTGTTGGTTCACTGGTGCTGATCAGAGGTGGCCGGCCGGCTTTATACTCCGCCACTGGACCTGCCGGGTGGTCACGGTCATGGCACTACCGGTATCGGTCCTGCGGTGTGACATACTGACCACGCCCCACTTAATGGAGTTATGGGGTGCAATATTGGCTCATTTGTAACCGCTGACAACCCGTTTGCATGCATAGTTGACTATCTGAGGTTCGCACACGATACACTTAGTGGCTGTTTATGTAATGAGTAGCCTTACTCAACATGGAATGTGAGGGGTAAAGCCATCTAGAACAATGCACACAAGAACGAAGTCACAACGGGTCAAGTCGGCATTCCGCAACAAGGCTATATGACGATTTTATCGACGGCCCCTCCCTCATTAACCATTCTTCCGCTTCAGTTTGGAGGACTACACGTTGAAGTGCGAATCTCGTGGGTGTCACCAATTCAATGTGATGTGCTTCATACTTGAATGGTGGCTGGTGTGATGACAGTCAGCGTATTTGTTGTCCATTTGGTTTGGTTCATATGCTGCTGATGCACGGTTGACGTCGCTATCGATTCCGTCACAGGTTTCCATTTTGTGCGCCATCGGTAATGTTCTTCACATGCTTGGAGGTATTCAAAAGCGATATAGTAGGTGTTTAGCAAAGAACGTACAGTTGCACATCTGACTTATTTCGCTCACAATATGCGCCATTCCAAATGTCAGCCGCATGTGCACTGAACTGGATCTCTCCGTCGGTATGACCTTTCGAGACGTCGCGAAGTTCGAATTGTTTTAGTTGTTCCTCATTTAATATGCTATGTACGTCGATTTGGTTCGATACCTACTAACGACATCCATGTTTTGGTTTCGTGGAAATTATGAAGTTGGCAGAAATAACTGAGATCTTTCTAGTCACTGTCTTGAGCATTATGATAACAAGTATGGCGATAGGTACTGTTCTTAACACGCGCCCTGGAGGGCCTCTGAAAATTACGCGCACTGGAGGGGGGGGCGGATTCCACCCCCCCACCCCCTAAGATCTCGGCTCCTAGTAACGCTGGAGGAACGAAATTCGCAGGGTGGATGGGTGCGGTAGTGAACTGTATTGTGTGAAAATTTCATGACTTTAGGTCAATATCTTCAAGGCCAAATGAGGTCAAATTGGCAACATTTTCTGTTCTTGCGTGGATTGGCTTGTCATCGTTATGGATCGCTGTGATTGTGTTTAAATGCTCCGAAATGGGCATCAAGGAGGATGTTTTGGACATTACTAATGATGCAATGCAGGCGCTAGACCCAACATTTGACCTCAGGTCACCTATCTAGCACCACTTTATCAGGTCAGTTACCTGTTCCAGTTACCGGAACCGGGCCCCCCGGCCCCACCCCCCCCCCGGCCCGCCGGGAAAAGGTTTTTTGAAAAAAAAGAAAAAAAAAAAAAAAAAAAGTATGGAAACGCAATGACAAACAGTACAAATGACAAACAGTAGTGCATTTATGACAACATTCCAGTTGATCAAGTTTGGTTCCATAACCTGTCATGAACTTGACCTGACGACCTCGGTGACCTAACATGACCTTGGAACTATATAGCACATCAATATACATCAAACAAGTCGCTAGTGTTGCCAAGAATACTTCCCTTTTGCGAATATACGGGAAGCGCATGAGCGCCGATTTTCGTGGTCTGGTGCTGGAATTTTTTTTACTTTCACGGCCCCTAACTTGAAATGTTTTCGGCCTATTTCAATTTTTCTTGCTTTAAACGACGTGCCGTTCATTTCTAAGCAGGTACGCAGAAAATGGCGTATATCGACCGTTGAAATTTGCAGTTATTTACGAAAAACCGGAGGGGTGGGCGGATTTCGCCCCCCCCCCCCCTCCAGTGCGCGTGTTAAAGCTCATCATGATCACATTACAATATAGTTCCAAGTATTTTCGATCGCTCTGATATTTCGATATAAAAGCATTTGGAGAGGAAATGAGTTTGCACATGGTCTTAATCACTTTCATAAATATTAAATGGTGAAGAAGTCAAAGAATACAAACATTCCCTTCAAGTACAATTTTATGCTTAATGTTTGTGTGAGAGGTTTCCATGTAGCAGCTCATTTTATGTACAGTTACCTTGCTTCAAGTTTGCTTCATGTTTACCAACATATATCAATTTGAATAACTTGACATTACTATGGGCATGGTGTTATTTTAAAATCATTTTGATCAACGACTTTTTACTTGAAGCAACATAAGCTATGGAAAGATGGGTGTCAATGAAAAATGATAGATATCCGTGATATCCCTCAAATAATTTATTGATGTAAATTTATAGAAGGGATTCTGAAGGCAAAGGCAGCCGTTGCGATGACGGGATTGGTTCCGGCCGACGCACGGCCAATCTCGCCCTTCACTGTTGTCGCCGATACAGGCAGCAGGTGAAGTGACGAGGTGACCGACCGGCCTTCACGCGGCGGCGACGGCGGCCGGAGGCAGTCGCCGAGGGAGTCGACGAGGCGCGGTGCTCACCCTGACGCCCCGGGCGTCCCGGCACCTGGCGTGAACTGGGGCTCTGCGCTTCAGCGCACTATGGGCCAGAATGGTTTCGTTAAAAAAAGTTCGTCAAAACTCGACAGTTTTACCGTAGATCGTCTGCAAAATATTCCCAGCATTCGAAAGCAGTGCTGTGTATTCGATGTGCCAGCACCCGTGCCCATCAATAACGTAGCAAGTCATACTATTATAGCGTGCTTATCTGTGTTGTTGCAAACGACCAATTTCATTATCAGGTTCTACGTATTATCATTCTTCTTTCAATGCTCGGATCCAAAAATTTGTCATATCGTCGAATTGCTCAGATCATGAGGAGTAGATTAGGAGTGGAAATGAACGATTTGACGAATCCAGCAACTTTGTGCAGATAATTTATTGTTGGTAAGTAATACCCGATGCATAAAATTTATAACGATGAACATGTTATGGATTCAAAAAAGTATTCAACGAACTACATACTGATTTTGATTTCATAGAGTAGATACATACTTTGGCTGCAGGTCTCGATCGTATGTTCTTGCGCTTTTTGCGCTAACAGGCATACACCGGCTCGAACCAGATTGATGTTCTGAACAGCGCCATCTATGTTGGTCCACAAATATTAGTTTTGTTAATTGTTGGGCATGCCAAGCCTTCGTAAAGTGTATTAATCTGTCGAATAATGATTTATATCATGATTGCAACATACAGGTATCATTGGTATTGTAACACAAACAATCCTATCAGTTGTTCAGTTTTATTTTCGAAATATTGTTTTTATGATAGGGGAGACAGGGTCTAGTTGATACAATTCTGGCGAAATTCCAAATAACTCTTCACTTTGGCAGGGTAGCGAGAAGATAGGTACACCTACGCCAAGCTTAACTTTTACTTTCGCTCTAAAAATGTGCCACATTGTCACCATTTGGCAGCCGCGGGACGACAGGACTTGCGATGGTTTTTGCCGAGAGAAGAGGATGCCAGGACCAAAATGTGTGGTAACTAGAAGTGCCCGTTACTTGCGCCCTAAAACATGTGATTCTCAATGAATTAGATGCAATTTAATCAAGTAACTAATTGACTTGTCAATGAATCTGAAATAAGCAAGCAAGTGCCTTCCTGTGACTTGCCGCCTCGGTAGCTTAGTTGGCTGGAGCGCTGTCGTGCACCCGTCTCCGCTGTCCTGGCACTGCTGGTTTCGAGTCGCTTCGCGTGCTCGCTTTTAGTCCCCGGCTGGGAGGGTCCGTTGGCAATTGGCACGATAAGGTCGAGAGTGACCTGCCGGGGTCGCCGTGTCGGTGTATTGACGGCACGTGAAGCGCTTTGCCAAAATTTAGACTGTAAAACTGTAATTCATGGAATCGTGGCCAGGGTTCACGACACCAGCTCTTCTTAGCAATTGGATCCTGGTTCTTAAAGCCACCCCAGCAAGAGTTCGAACTACATTTCTAAAACGTATAGATGTTGGACATTCTATTATTATTTTCGGGCCAGCGAATACTCCATTGACATCATAAACCCCCATCTCCTTTCGCTACATCTTTGCAACTGAGCTTTTTCCAACCTTTCCTGCTCATTCTGTGTTGCTGGAGTCAGAAATCCGCAGCTATCAATTGTTGCTTATCGACAGAAGTCCAGTAAACTGCTCGTTTAACTGCCAATGTTGTTTCGCCGACAAAGGAATGCAAGGCGGGAACAGGGAAGACCCGTGTTTACCAGGGCATGGCTCCAGGGCAAATGTTCGCGTGACACGCGAATACTATGGCTCGGACGCTGGCCGGTGGCGAAGCTGGTAGACTGTCACGCAACTCATAACTGTGAAACGGCGCAGCCTACCAGTAATTATTGGTCTGCAGCGTCACAGCCTACGTTCCTAGTGAGCCAGCCATGCTAAGGGTACCCACGAACATCCAACCGAAAGCGAGTGTACCTATTGTTGAGCAGTAACCCGCTCATCAGCTCCTCCGCTGGAAATCAGCATTTTCAAAAAGCGGCCCGAGGCAAGAGGTCCTTGAACTCGGACGCTTGGAGCCTGCTGCAAGCCGTCGAAGATCAAAACATTAGCGACTCAAACTTCAGTCACTGCGGGCGTTTGGTTTTACCTTGTTTTTATTGTTTTGTTTTTCTTTGGTGTCATCTCTGGTTTTCACCGATAGATGATGCCGGATATATGTTTTATGTTACTGACTGCTTAATGGTATTACAAACTCTCCAATTCTATTTCCGAGTTCATCGTATTTGCAAATGTACCAGAAGATACGTTGCACAGTTATCAAATGACTTGCACCACACGCTTTTACATTATATATGAACAATAACAATATTTCACCAAATTGCATTAGGCACCAAGACAATTTTTGCCAGAATCAGTTTCTACGTTGAAACCCACCCCCGGACACCGACTTTTATGTATGCACTTTCAAAATGAAGTGACGTGTCACTTTTCAGGCCGTTCTGGCCCATGGTGCAGTGGACAACAGCCGCCGGCGTGGCGGTGCATACCTGGCCGTGTACACCGGCTTGGTATTGTACTGGCACGCGACGGGTGGATCGTCAGGGTTGTGGTTTGTGAGGCGTGCTGTTCCCGGCCCACTCCCGGGAGTCAACTCATTGTTCTGTGATCGAACGACGGAGAGCGTCGGACGGGTCGGCGAATGCCGCCTCGCAGGCTCCTGTGGTCGCATCGCCGTCCATGCTGAGGTCTCGCTGCGACACGGCGAACACCCGGGATGGTCAGAATTGGCATGTCCCGTCTCCGTGAGCTCGCCTCGCGGTCCGTGCTGAAGTCTGGCTGTCATATGGCGAACACCCAGGGTGGTCAGGGTTGGTATGTCCCGTCTCCGTGGGGTCGCCCTGGTGGGGTTTGTTTTCCCCAGAAACCCACTGGGTTTCTGGGGGTCAGTACAGTTCCCCGTCTCCCGTGTCGTCCATCACTGACGTCCTGGACCCGCGCCACCGTTTACTCCCGCAATGCCCAGCCGTTTTTTTGTTTCATCTTCAGAACTGCAAGAGATGTTGGCGGAGGATATTTGCCATTCGACAGTAAGCTGTTTTATATGAGATGAGAACGAGGTGCAGGAATTGCTGAATAATACGATTAGGCTGATATCTGTTCTCCCTCGGAGGATGCTTTCGTCCAAGTTTAGCAGAATTGCAAGTATTTCACACAGAAATAACACTTATTTCGACACTTCGTCACAGTGCACTCGAATGTGTGATGTGAGCTCAACATTTAGCGGTGGGTGCGGAAGTGTGGAAGTATGGACTCCAATTTGAGCATGTGTGCATCAAAAACAGGCCGCTTCACTCCAGTTTAGTTGCCCTCTTGCTAAAATCGAGCCATTTGCCGAATATGGTGTACGTATCTTCAATTTAAATGCACTATGCCGAATTGTCGAATTACCATACATACCCACACGTTTCATGGTACGTTTCGTATCGCAACCTTCCCGCTCAGTTTATGCCACATACAACCGTTGAGCGCGGCACCCGTCATTCAACTACCACTGGCCACGCGGTAGACCGGCTTCAGAGCACGCAAGTCACGTGGCATGACGACATAACCACGTGACCGGCGGCTGAATCAGCACGGCTCCCTGTGCCAGCACGGTAATGTACCTGCATAATCCTTTCGATGAACAGATATGGTGCGTGATTTCGAGAAAATATCGGATGAAACCCGTCACCAATTCAACTTTGTGCAGACAAACCTGTGCGAAATTTGAACCCAGTGAACGAGAAGATAACACGTTCACAAAGCTTGCCAGCTATATATTCCTGATTGCGTCTCTAAATTATCGGGAAACCTCGAGGAGGGTGCTCTGCTACGAGTTTTAGCTCTCCCAGCACTAGGAATAACCTTCACAGGTCCATGTACATAGTTTGGCACCATTTATTCATCTTGCCATGCATAAATACAACAATCACACGGTGTTTGCGGCTTTCCATTTTAGTACTTGGCCGGCTTGTAGGCAGGAGCAGGCTTGTAGGCAGGGGCAGGCTGGTACGCGGGGTACTTGGCCTCGCCAGAGTAGCTGACCTCAGCCACGTTGCCAGAGTAAGCATCGGCAGTGTTGTATGTCACCGTCTGGGTACGGCCGTCGGGAAGGACAACAGAATAAGAGCCCTGGGTGCTGTAGCCGTCACGGGCCTCGTTGGCGTTGAACTTGGCGTCATAGTCGTTGTAGCCGTGGACATCGTAGCTGTAGTCGTACTTGGGAGGAGCGTCATAGCTCTGCTGGTGACCATAGCTGGGCTGGTGGTGGGCCGGGGCGGGAGCGTAGGTGGGCTTGTGGTAGGCCGGGGCCGGTGCGTGGTAGCTCTGGGCTGCAGCAACGGCCAGAAGAGCGGCGACGACGAAGAACTGAAGCAGGGATAGCTCGCATTAAGACGACGTCTCTAATTCCTATCTTTCTTTACCTCAGGACCATTTGTCCGCTGTACACTTCGTAAAAATGCACATATAGAAATTACTGCTTTTAGTATAGTTCACTCATGAAGCATTTGGTATTACTGCAAATAATGGCAAGGTGCCAGATGCATCTAGTATAGTTGTTCGGTACGGCTTTACTCCTTCCACATACAAGTTTCCGCACTGTCACAGTTCACACCGACCATGTACCTTCCAACCGTACCTTCATGTTTGCTGGAGGTGGTGTGTTGGTTCACTGGTGCTGATCAGTGGTGGCCGGCTGGCTTTATACTCCGCCACTGACCTTGTGTGGTTACGGTCAAGGTCACTGACAGTGCCGGTCCTGTGGTCCGGAGATCTGGCCACACCCCACTGCTGGAGAAAGCTATCGGATGTAATACGGGCACACATAAAGCTGGAAACCTGTCTGTCTGATATGTTCACCTCATGTATTTATTGGCCGTTTATCTAATCGTGAACCCTCTTGGAAATGGAACATGACAGGTAGCCCAATAGTAAACCCGTGTTATATATCTCAGTAGGAAACTTGTCTTCAGTGCTTGAAGCGTGTCTAGTTTTCTGTTAACTGGTCCTGATTTTCTCGCTGAATATCTTGAAGTATAATGATCACCTGAAAGTCTATCTCGTCCACCACCAATGCTAAAACAGAAACACAATGCTCTTGGAAAGTTTCGGCCGCTAGATTTATATCTGACCTCACGTGTTTCTGGGCACATCTTCCTGCATGGATTTGTGCCAATGCAAAGCCTTGCATTTTCTTCTATGTCGATACGGTTGCGTTTCATCAGCATGATGCACGTGTTTGTGGTCTACATATTGTCTGATGCAAGCTATGGTATGAAGAAATGCGTTGAGAAGGGTTTCACATTGCGTTTGCTGGCGGATTTTCACAAACGAGAACCATATTCGAAAATAGCGCATGCATCAATTGACGGTAGCACCGAACATGACAGAAAACCATCCGCTTATAGCTGATTTGTGCCGTTTGTGCTTTGCCCCGCATTGGTGAATGTGTCAGCCACGATCTGTGGTTGCTCTTTTCCTTCGCCCTGCCCTGCGAGGCCGTGCCTCGCCTAAGATATTAGCTGAGACCCCGTGCATTAGTGAGTCTCCTTTGCAGTGCAGGGTTAGATAGTCATTCGAGTGCCAGTTGACGCCCAGAATGGAACAGTTTGTCACTCCTAGCTCCAGTTTACTGAGGAATTCCGCACTCGCCACTGGTGCAGCTGTCTGCAGCAGCAGACGGCTACACCAGTGGCGGCGGCTACAAGCAACGGCAATGCTCTTGTTTTCCAAACAAATGTATCCAGGTGAAGGTGGGTAGCATACGCCTATTTAAATATGGTACAGATCAGTGAGCGTGATCCATGTAACAAGAATTGGGACGGCACGATACTCTTCATGCATATGCGCCCCCGTGATTTATCCATTGCCATTTAGGCTGACATGGTGGTTCAGTATACAGGTAGGAGCCCCCATTAACATACCCCACTACCTATGCCCTGTATTATATTGGTGTTTTAAGGAGCACTACATGGCTCGCAATTCCCCGATGTTTTATGCGTGGCTCCATCCGTGTTGTTTATAAGGTAGACAATGATTCTCAACCTGGTGGCTTCACCTACAATGTGGCGTTTGACTAACCAATGTGTTCCGATTGTAGGTGTTTATTCTGAAATACAAGCTGTCGGTGGTCCCCTGAAGGCATTTCGTTCTTTTGTACTCTCCAATTAAACTCTTCCACCATGTTGTGGAATTCGATTTTCTAAAGCCTGAGGGAATGGGATTGTCGGTAAAGTAAATCCAGTTCTGTGGAAGTCCACCATGTTGTGGGTATTCCAAGCCTGGTATTAATATCGGAGTACATTTCCATCAACATATCTCAAGCCCATTACCCACGGGTATTTGCTCGTTCACACAAATGAGTTTCACATTGCCTCACCGCTAAATTTCCTCTATCCGTGGTGACATATGCCGTCCACAAATCTCCGTTACCATGAAATGCTGCCGGAACACCGAGTCCCAGCATTAGGAAGAACCGACTTCACAGACCAAGGTACCTCCTTCAGCGATCTTTATTCATCTGTTCACACATAAATACAACATTCATACTCCGCTTGTGCCTTCCGATTTTAGTATTTGGCTGGCTTGTAGGCAGGTGCGGCTTTGTACGCGGGAGCAGCGTGGTACGCCGGGTACTGGGCCTTGCCAGAGTAGCTGACCTCAGCCACGTTGCCGGAGTAGGCATCGGCAGTGTTGTAGGTCACCGTCTGGGTACGGCCGTCGGGAAGGACAACAGAGTAAGAGCCCTGGGTGCTGTAGCCGTCACGGGCCTCCTGGGCGTTGAACTGAGGCTCGTAGTCGCCGTAGCCGTGGACATCGTAGCTGTAGTCGTACTTGGCAGGAGCGTCGTAGCTCTGCTCGTGACCGTAGCTGGGCTTGTGGTAGGCCGGGGCCGGAGCGTGGTAGCCCGGGGCGCTCTGGGCTGCAGCAACGGTAAGAAGAGCGGCGACGGCGATGAACTGGAACAAAGTAAATTTTCGTTATGACACCATCCGTGGTGTACTTCCCTGACTTTACTATATGCACGTAGGAAACATTTTCCTGGTGTAGCTTTCCCAACAGTTGTAATCTTGAATCCTAATTTTAAAATACATGCCCGTGTGTTACCCTTGTTGTCTAAAAAATAAAGCTGCATTACTGCAAGCCATGGAAAAGCATTAATCCCATTGGATACTTTGAAATGGCTTCACTTATCTCCAATCCTATATCTATTTCCAGATACATGCCGAAGTGCCACGAATGCTTGTCCGAGCCATGTTCCTGCCATCACCGGTGCTGTACCTTCATGTTTGCTGGAGCTGATGTGTTGGTTCACTGGTGCTGATCAGAGGTGACCGGACGGCTTTATACTCCGCCACTGAACCTGCCGGGTGGTCACGGTCAAGGCCACTACCGGTACCGGTCCTTCGGTGTGACATACTAACCACGCCCCACTTAATGGAGTTATGGGGTGCAATATTGGCTCACTTGTAACCGCTGACAACCCGTTTGCATGCATAGTTGACTATCTGAGGTCCTCACACGGTACACTTAGTGGCTGTTTATGTAATGCTTAGCCTTACTCAACATGGAATGTGAGGGGTAAAGCCATCTAGAACAATGCGCGCAAGAACGAAGTCACAACGGGTCAAGTCGGCATTCCGCAACAAGGCTATATGACGATTTTCTCGACGGCCCCTCCCTCATTAAGCATTCTTCGCTTCAGTTTGGAGGACTACACGTTGAAGTGCGAATCTCGTGGGTGTCACCAATTCAATGTGATGTGCTTCATACTTGAATGGTGGATGGTGTGATGACAGTCAGCGTATTTGTTGTCCATTTGGTTTGGTTCATATGCTGCCGATGCACGGTTGACGTCGCTATCGATTCCGTCACAGGTTTCCATTTTTGCGCCATCGGTAATGTTCTTCACATGCTTGGAGGTATTCAAAAGCGATATAGTAGGTGTTTAGCAAAGAACGTACAGTTGCACATCTGACGTATTTCGCTCACAATATGCGCCATTCCAAATGTCAGCCGCATGTGCACTGAATTGGATCTCTCCGTCGGTATGACCTTTGGAAACGTCGCGAAGGTCGAATTGTTTTAGTTGTTCCTCATTTAATATGCTACGTACGTCGATTTGGTTCGATACCTACTGACGACATCCATGTTTTGGATTCGTGGAAATTATGAAGTTGGCAGAAAAAGCTGAGATCTTTCTAGTCACTGTCTTGAGCATTATGATAGCAAGTATGGCGATAGGTACTGTTCTTAACACGCGCCCTGGAGGGCCTCTGAAAATTACGCGCACTGGAGGGGGGGGGCGGATTCCACCCCCCCCCCCCTAAGATCTCGGCTCCTAGTAACGCTGGAGGAACGAAATTCACAGGGTGGATGGGTGCGGTAGTGAACTGTATTGTGTGAAAATTTCATGACTTTAGGTCAATATCTTCAAGGCCAAATGAGGTCAAATTGGCAACATTTTCTGATCTTGCGTGGATTGGCTTGTCATCGTTATGGATCGCTGCGATTGTGTTTAAATGCTCGGAAATGGGCATCAAGGATGTTTTGGGCATTACTAATGATGCAATGCAGGCGCTAGACCCAACATTTGACCTCAGGTCACCTATCTAGCACCACTTTATCAGGTCAGTTACCTGTTCCAGTTACCGGAACCGGGCCGCCCGGCCGACTGCTCCGTCCGGCAGCTCGGAGCAATCGGTTTCGTGAAGAAAGGAGTGAAGTACATGAATAAAGTATGGAAACGCAATGACAAACAGTACAAATGACAAACAGTAGTGCATTTATCACAACATTCCAGTTGATCAAGTTTGGTTCCATTAACCTGTCATGAACTTGACCTGACTTGACCTCGGTGACCTAACATGACCTTGGAACTATATAGCATATCAATATACATCAAACAAGTCGCTAGTGTTGCCAAGAACACTTCCCTTTTGTGAATATACGGGAAGCGCATCAGCGCCGATTTTCGTGGTCTGGTGCTGGAATTTTTTTTTACTTTCACGGCCCCTAACTTGAAAAGTTTTCGGCCGATTTCCATTTTTCTTGCTTTAAACGACGTGCCGTTCATTTCTAAGCAGGTACGCAGAAAATGGCGTATACCGACCGTTGAAATTTGCAGTTATTTACGAAAAACCGGAGGCGTGGGCGGATTTCGCCCCCCCCCCCTCCAGTGCGCGTGTTAAAGCTCATCACGATCACATTACAATATAGTTCAAAGTATTTTCGATCGCTCTGATATTTCGATATAAAAGCATTTGGAGAGGAAATGAGTTTTCACAGGGTCTTAATCACTTCCATAAATATTTAATGGTGAAGAAGTCAAAGAATACAAGCATTCCCTTCAAGTACAATTTTATGCTTAATGTTTGTGTGAGAGGTTTCCATGTAGCAGCTCATTTTATGTACAGTTACCTTGCTTCAAGTTTGCTTCATGTTTACCAACATATATCAATTTGAATAACTTGATATTACTATGGGCATGGTGTTATTTTAAAATCATTTTGATCAACGACTTTTTACTTGAAGCAACATAAGCTATGGAAAGATGGGTGTCAATGAAAAATGATAGATATCCGTGATATCCCTCAAATAATTTATTGATGTAAATTTATAGAAGGGATTCTGAAGGCAAAGGCAGCCGTTACGATGACGGGATTGGTTCCGGCCGACGCACGGCCAATCTCGCCCTTCACTGTTGTCGCCGATACAGGCAGCAGGTGAAGTGACGAGGTGACCGACCGGCCTTCACACGGCGGCGACGGCGGCCGGAGGCAGTCGCCGAGGCGTGGTGGTCCCCCTGAGGCCCCGGGCGTCCCGGCACCTACCGACAACTGGGGCTCTGCTCTTCAGCGCACTATGGGCGAGAATGGTTTCGTTAAAAAAAAGTTCGTGGAAACTCGACAGTTTCACCGTAGATCGTCTGCAAAATGTTCCCAGCATTCGAAAGCAGTGCTGTATTTTCAATGTGCCAGCACCCGTGTCCATCAATAACGTCACAAGTCATGCTATTATAGCGTGCTTATCTGTGTTGTTGCAAATGCGCTATTCCATTCTCAGGTTCTAAGTATTATCATTCTTCTTTCAATGCTCGAATGCAATAATTTGTCATATAGTGGAATTGCTCAGATCATGAGGAGTAGATTAGGAGTGGAAATGAACGATTTGACCAATACAGCAACTTTCTGCAGATGGTATATTGTTGGTAAGTAATACCCGATGCAGAAAATATATAACGATGAACATATTATGGATTCCAAAAAGTATTCAACGAACTACATGCTGATTTTGATATCATAGAGTAGATACATACTTTGGCTGCAGGTCTCGATCGTATATTCCTGCGCTTTTTTGCGCTAACAGGCATAAACCGGCTCAAACCAGGTTGTTGTTCTGAACAGCGCCATCTATGTTGGTCCATAAATATTAGTTGTATTAATAGTTGGGCATACCAAGCCTTCGTAAAGTGTATTAATCTGTCGAATAATGATTTCTATCATGATTGCAACATTCAGGTATCATTGGTATATAACCCAAACAATCCTATGAGTTGTTTTAGTTTTATTTTCGAAATACTGTTTTTATGATAGGGGAGACAGGGTCTAGTTGATACAATTCTGGCGAAACTCAAAATAACTCTTCACTTTGGCAGGGTAGCGAGGGGATAGGTACACCTACGCCAAGCTTAAATTTTACTTTCGCTCTAAAAATGTGCCACATTGTCACCATTTGGCAGCCGCGGGACGAAAGGACTTGCGCTGGTTTTTGCCGAGAGAAGAGGATGCCAGGAGCAAAATGTGTGGTAACTAGAAGTGCCCGTTACTTGCGCCATAAAACATGTGATTCTCAATGAAGTAGATGCAATTTAATCAAGTAACTAATTGACTTGCCAATGAATCTGAATTAAGCAAGCAAGTGCCTCCCTGTGACTTGCCGCCTCGGTAGCTTAGTTGGCTAGAGCGCTGTCGTGCACCCGTCTCCGCTATCCTGGCACTGCTGGTTTCGAGTCGCTTCGCGTGCTCGCTTTTAGTCCCCGGCTGGGAGGGTCCGTTGGCAATTGGCACGATAAGGTCGAGAGCGAGCTGCCGGGGTCGCCGTGTCGGTGTATTGACGTCACGTGAAGCGCTTTGCCAAATTTAGACCGTAAAACTGTAATTCATGGAATCGTGTCCAGGGTTCACGAAACCAGCTCTTCTTAGCAATTGGATCCTGGTTCTTAAAGCCACCCCAGCAAGAGTTCGAACTACATTTCTAAAACGTATAGATGTTGGACATTCTATTATTATTTTGGGGCCAGAGAATACTCCATTGACATCATAAACCTCCCATCTCCTTTCGCTATATCTTTGCAACTGAGCTTTTTCCAACCTTTCCTGCTCATTCTGTGTTGCTGGAGTCAGAAATCCGCAGCTATCAATTGTTGCTTATCGACAGAAGTCCAGTAACCTGCTCGTTTAACTGCCAATGTTATTTCGCCGACAAAGGAATGCAAGGCGGGAACAGGGACGACCCGTGTTTACCACGGCATGGCTGCAGGGCAAATGGTCGCGTGACACGCGAATACTATGGCTCGGACGCTGGCCGGTGGCGAAGCTGGTAGACTGTCACGCAACTCATAACCGTGAAACGGCGCAGCCTACCAGTAATTATTGGTGTGCAGCGTCACAGCCTACGTTCCTAGTGAGCCAGCCATGCTAAGGGTACCCACGAACATCCCACCGAAAGCGAGTGTACCTATTGTTGAGCAGTGACCCGCTCATCAGCTCCTCCGCTGGAAATCAGCATTTTCAAGCAGCGGCCCGAGGCAAGAGGTCCTTGAACTCGGACGCTTGGAGCCTGCTGCAAGCCGTCGAAGATCAAAACATTAGCGACTCAAACTTCAGTCAGTGCGGGCGTTTGGTTTTACCTTGTTTTTATTGTTTTGTTTTTCTTTTGTGTCATCTTTGGTTTTCACCGATAGATGATGCCGGATTTATGTTTTATGTTACTGACTGCTTAATGGTATTACAAACTCTCCAATTATATTTCCGAGTTCATCGTATTTGCAAATGTACCAGAAGATACGTTGCACAGTTATCAAATGACTGGCACCACACGCTTTTACATTATATATGAACAATAACAATATTTCACCAAATTGCATTAGGCACCAAGACAATTTTTGTCAGAGTCAGTTTCTACGTTGAAACCCACCCCCGACACCGACTTTTTATGTATGCACTTTCAAAATAAAGTGACGTGTCACTTTTCGGCCGTTCTGGCCAAGGGCGTCGCCACCGGGGGGCAGGGGGGGGGGGCAGTCGCCCCCCCCTCTGCCGTCAAACAGGGGGGGCGCGCCCCGCTGAAATTTGAGGAGGCCCCTATCCGGAAATGCACAGGAAAAAAGTGAGCAATGAGGCCGACGAGACACGAGAGGAGGCCTGCAAGACGTGAGAGGAGGCCCCTAATTTGAAGAAGGAGTCACCCAGGAGAGGATAGGAGGCCCCAGAAATCACGAGTGTGCCAACAATTGGCACGTAGGCCCCAGGAATGCAAAGGATGCCCCCAGGATTGCAAAGGAGGCCCCCAGGATTGCAAAGGAGGCCTCCAGAATTACAAAGGAGGCCCCCAGGATTGAAAAGGAGGCCCCCAGGTTTGCAAAGGAGGACTGAAGGATTGCAAAGGAGGCCCCCAGGAATGCAAAGGGGCCCCCAGGATTGCAAAGGAGGCCTCCAGGATTACAAAGGAGGCCCACAGGATTGCAAAGAGGAGGCCCCCAGGATTGCAAAGGAGGCCCCCATGATTGAAAAGGAGGCCCCCAAGATTGCAAAGGATTCCCCCAGGGTTGCAAAGGAGGCCTCCAGGATTACAAAGGAGGCCCCCAGGATTGAAAAGTAGGCCCCCAGGATCGAAAAGGAGGCCCCCAGGATTGCAAAGCAGGCCCCCAGGTTTGCAAAGGAGGACTCAAGGATTGTAATGGAGGCCCCCAGAAATGCAAAGGAGGCCCCCAGGATTGCAAAGGAGGCCTCCAGGATTACAAAGGATTGAATGAGGCCCCCATGATTGAAAAGGAGGCCCCCAAGATTGCAAAGGAGACTCCCATGATTGCAAAGGAGGCCCCCAGGATTACAAAGGAGGCCCCTAGGATTGCAAAGGAGGCCCTCAGGATTGCAACGGAGGCCCCCAGGATTGCAAAGGAGGCCCCAATACGGGAAGGGAGACCTTAGAAAATGAGAGAAGGCCCTAAGACGGAAGAGAAAGCCAGTGGATATGAGATGAGGTTTCGGAGACGTAAAAGCAGTCCCCGAAACGGGCAAGGTTCCACCAAGATAGAAAAGTATAATCCAGAAAAGTGGCAGGAAGCACCAAATTCGGAAGAGGACGATATAAGATTGGAAAGAGACCCTATGATGCACGAGGAAGCCCCTAAAATAGGAGAGAATGGCCATTAGATAAGAGGGATGGCTCCCAGGCAAAAAAGAAGGCTTCAAGACGGGTAAGAAGGTCCCCAGGAAATGACAAGGTAACTGAGATAGGAAAGGTTGCGTGTAATTTGGAAGAGGAGCCACCTAAGGGAGAACAGGAGTCCACCAGGAGATAAGAGGCCAACCTTAAAATGGAAAAAGATAGAATCAAAACGCGGAACAGGAGGCCCCGAAGACGTGAGAGGAGGGCCCTAATTTGAAAAAGAAAGCCTCAAAAAGAAAAAAGGAGTCCCCTGCCGGACTCGAGAGGAGTCCCTCGAGATGGAGTAGGAGGTCTCCAGGGCCGAATGAGGCCCCGACGACCGGAAGGAATTCCCAGGAAATGAGAGAAGGCCCTTAAAATGGGAGTGGTAGGTAGCAGGTATGGAAGGAGGCGAGGTTTCCAAAATTGAAGATCCCCTCAAGAAGGGTAAGCTTTGCGAGGACAAAGGAGGAGGCCCACGAGGCGTGGCAGGAGGCCCCTCATTTGGCAGAGGATGCCCCTGGAACATGAGAGGAAGTCCCATGCCATGTTAAAGGGGCCCCAGGATGTGGGAGGAGGTCCTCTAAAACGGGAGAGGAGGACCATTGAATATGGAGAAGGGTAGGACGGACGAGAAGACGTCCAAAACCGGTAAAAAAAGCTCCAGGAAATGATACGAGACCCCTAAGACGCGAGAGGAGGTCTATAATTTGCTAGAAGCATCTGAAATGGCAGGAGTCGTGCCGGGGTACTTGAAAATCACGACATGGGCCCAAAAAGATCAGGCCGGGGCCCCTGAAGATCTCGCTGGGCCTATGGGTACCAAAAATTCACGCCCGGATCATGAAAATCACGCTAGGGGCACGATAAGTCGTACCGTTCCCCAACAGTATCATTTGGACACAAATGAAGCCAGGGCAACGAAAAACAATCCGGACATGGATAATCAGTCTTGGGCCCCAACAATGACACCAAAAGCATCCAAAACGTATTGGACACCCACAAAGTGTCGAGGTCGCTAAAACTCGCGCTAGGGATCCAAGCAAATGACGTCGGGACACAAAAGATTACATTGGACTAAAAAAGTCTCGTCGCAGCCTTCGAAAATCTCACTGGGGACCAAAAAAGTCGCGCCTGGACCCCAAAGGTTGCTGCTGCCCCAAAAATAAATTATCAATCGGAATGTCACTCTGCGCCCAAAAAAATCGGATCAAAGTCCCCGCAAAACCCGTTGGGCACTGGAAAAAAAACGTGTCAGGGCACCGAAAAAAATCGCACCTGGAGACCAAAGAATCGTATCAGGACCCAAAAATATCACATAAGGACCTATAGAAGAAATAGAACTCCTTCGGTGGCCGCAGTGACATATCAAAGGGGCAAATGGCCCCTCCCTCCTAAGAGGGATATGCTTCCAAGAATCGAGCCGAGGCCCCAAAAAGTCGCGCTGGGACCACCAAAATTCGCGTCGGTCCACCAGAATCCGCGTAGGGGCTCAAAGTAAATACGTCGGGCCCCAGAAAACTCGCTCCGAGGCACGAAGATCTGCAATAGGAACCGCCAAGATCGCGTTGGGGTCACAGCTAAGTACAACGCGCCCAGCAAACTCGAACCGGTCGCACCAAATTTCCCGCTCGGACCCACAATTCGGTAGTACCAAAAATTTCGCGCTCGGACCCATCGGTAGTACCAAAAATTTGGTCTGGGCATCAAAAATTCACGTCGGGGCTGCCAACAATTGGCGTCTATGGCCCCACATAGGCACCGTGTGACCCCCAAAGTCCCATCGGTATCCGAAAAATAAAGCCGGAGCCCTCCAAAATCAGGAGGGATTGTAAGAAAAAGACGGGGCAGGACAATGGTTCTGGAGCACCGAACATGTCATCAGATGCCTTGACAAATCGCGTACGGCATCGAAAAACATACCGGAGCTCGAAGAAAATCGAGGTGAGATACAAAAACATGGCACCAGGGACTCGAAAAATCAGGGCGGGATTCGGAAGTTAAAGAAAATTCAGAAGAGATCCACAAAAATCGCGTTGAGCTCAGATAACTGGCGTTGGGTCCCGGAACCACGCGGCTGGCCGCGATAAGTCGCGCTGGGACCCAGAAAAATCGCACCGAAGCCTCAAAATCGTACTGGGGCCCCACAAATGTGCGTCAGAAGCCCCAAATAAACACAGCGGGACCCTAAGAGCACAACGGGAACCGAAAATGCGACTGGCCCTTCAAAGCGCAGTCTCGTAAAAAGCGGCAGGGTCCGAAAACATGCGTTGTATCCATAACTATATATATCGGGAACATTAAAAAAACAAAAACACCGGAAACTCTCAAGGCACACAGGGGCCATATGACCGCACAAGGGCCTGAAAAGAGGCTGGGGCCGCAAAAAGCAACATGATCCCAAAACGAAAAAAAAATACCGGGCACTAAGTAAACACATCGAGATCTTTGAAAGCGCCCCGACAACTAAAAAAAAATATTCGGTGCGCAAAAAAAAGCAACAAAACCCTAAAACGAGCAGGGGTTTCGAAAATGCGTTGGGCCTCTAACAAAAATGAATTGGAGCCTTAAGACACATCCGTAGACGAATAAATACGGAACGGGTCCAAAGAAGTACACTCAGGCGGAGCTTCGGTTCGGTAGCCAACCTGGAAGCATGTTTAATCAAAGATATGAGGTGCATCAAAGCTCAGCGGGTATCCGCATTTCTTCACCATAAAATATGGTAAGAAGGGAACTAATGATCGAATTTAAGTAATCAAATTTTCGCAGCGAACGCCCATACGAAGCATTTTATCACGTCAGATATGGCGCAAGTCTATGATGTGGCAGCAATTAACAAAGCGTAGGAGGCCCAGCAGAATCCGTAGCATCGCACGAAGTGTGGCGAATGCGCCGAATGCGCAAGATGGGTGTGCACGTGCACTAACGTTGGCGTCGTGGCGACCGGGGACTATGAACTGGAATGTCTGAAATTGGAAAATTTTACATTTTAAAGTGATTTGTGCAGGTGTAATTTCAGCAGTGCGAGGTGACTTATCAAGGAATACCAAAAGAATACATTTGAACAGGTTGTGGGAGCTAGGGTTGAAATCCGACGAATCAGAAACGATAGTGGTAGATTATGCCCTCCACAGGATAATTCAGTTGATCACTAATTATTTTATGTAAAAAGTTCCCCTTTGACAAAATAGTGGTCGAATTCGGAAGACTTTATTCAGTAGTTGGACCCCCTCCAAATACCGTTGCCCCCTCCCCTTGACGCAAATATGGGTGCGTCACTGGTCTCCCAATAATTTTCAGAACTTACGCCCATGGAGCAAAGCCAACATTGCGGGGGTAAATTCCCCCTCACAAGCATACAAAACAGCACCGATGCCCCATATTAAATGGGAGGAATGATGTTTTAAAATGTATTTTCTTCCTACAAAGTTGTCTTCTGTGATTACAGCCTGCATGATTAGAGCTTCCCAGCTTCAGTACCTTCTCAACGACATAATTTACAAAACGGTACAGCACAGCGATAACCATGGGCGTGACGGCGTGGAATTAGAAGGTTTTGCATTATTTATGCATTGTCATTGTTACATTGTTGCATTGCCATTGATGCATGGTTGTTCAATGCTTGTTCTTGCCGTGGATTTATTCGCGGAGTATTTATTATTTTAGCTTCTGTGCCAAGTGCCTTGCAGCCAGCACCAAATGTTATGAAAAAAAACTTAATAAATCCCTAAGATGACGATCAGAAAACCAATTAAATCCACTTCTCGTTGTCACCTTCGCGAAATTGTTGTCCTGGGACTGAGAAATTATCGTTTTAGTTTGTTTATGAGATCAAGCTGGTGGGAATGACTAACAGTAGTGATGAACCTAGCTATATTCAGTTAAACTTGGTGAACAAAGAAGTGGGTTGATCAATGGGAGATATCTTTAAGATATGCTCAGCACGAGCCCCACCAGCTCGCTACAATCTAGAGGCCAGCGGGAAGATTCTTCTTGTCGATAAAGCATAAAGATATTGGTTTGTTTTGGCACTGACGAATTTATCTACATTTGCTTATTTATACCCTGGTATGGATCGGTTTTCAGCGAAAAAAAACGGATTATTGCTATTGCGCTTTGCGTAAATTATATGCCATGCCAAGAACAAACAAGACATCAATATGAAATCATGTTCCCATTCGGGAACCATACTAAGAGCCTAAAAAGCAAGAGGAGGCCCTAACACAGTGGAGGCCCCTTTTCGGGGAGCAGGAGGCCCCCTATCAACATCGCCCCCCCCCCCCTGGAAGAATTTCGTGCCGACGCCACTGGTTCTGGCCCATGGTGCAGTGGACAACAGCCGCCGGCGTGGCTGTGCATACCTGGCGGTGTACACCGGCTGGGTGTTGTACTGGCACGCGACAGGTGGATCGTCAGGGTTGTGGTTTGTGAGGCGTGCTGTTCCCGGCCCACTCCCGAGAGTCAACTCATTACTCTGTGTTCGAACGACGGAGAGCGTCGGACAGGTCGGCGAATGCCGCCTCGCAGGTCCCTGTGGTCGCATCGTCGTCCGTGCTGAGGTCTGGCTGCGACCCGGCGAACACCCAGGGTGGTCAGGGTTGGTATGTCCCGTCTCCGTGAGCTCGCCTCGCGGTCCGTGCTGAAGTCTGGCTGTCATATGGCGAACAACCCAGGGTGGTCAGGGTTGGTATGTCCCGTCTCCGTCGGGTCGCCCTGGTGGGGTTGTTTTCCCCAGAAACCCACTCGGTTTATGGGGGTCAGTACAGTTCCCCGTCTCCCGTGTTGTCCATCACTGACGTCCTTGACCCGCGCGACGGTTTACTCCCGTAATGCCCAGCCGTTTTTCCTTGTTCCAAACTGTCAGATATGTTGCCGAAAGTTATTTGCCACTGGACATTAAGCTGTTTTATATGAGATTAGGATGAGTTGCAGGAATTGCTGAAAAATACAATTATGCTGATATCTGTTCTCCCTCGGTGGATGGCCCGTGTTTGCGTCCAAATGTACCAGAAATGCATGTATTTCACACAAGTAACACTTATTTCGATAATTCGTCACAGTACACTCGAATATGTGATGTGAGCTCAACATTTAGCGGTGGGTGCCGAAGTGTGGAAGCATTGACTCCAATTTGTGCATGTGTGCATCGAAAGCAGGCCGCTTCACTCCACGTTAGCTGCCATCTTGCCGAAGTCCAGCCAATTGACGAATATCGTGTACGTATCTTCAATTTAAATGCACTATGCCGAATTGTCGAATTATCACAGATACCCACACGTTTGATCGTACGTTTCGTATCGCAACTTTCCCGCTCAGTTTATGCCACATACAACCGTTGAGCGCGGCGCCAGTCATTCAGTTACCACTGGCCACGCGGTAGACCGGCTTCAGGACACGCAAGTCACGTGGCATGACGACATAACCACGTGACCGGCGGCTGAATCAGCACGGCTTCCTGTGCCAGCACGGTAATGTACCTGCAGAATCCTTTCGATGTACAGATATGGTACGTGATTCCGAGAAAATATCGGATGAAACCCGTCACCAATTCAACTTTGTGCAGACAGACCTGTGCGAAATTTGAACGCAGTGAAGGGAAGATAACACGTTCACAAAGCTTGCCAGCTATATATTCCTGATTGCGTCTCTAAATTATCGGGAAACCTCGAGGAGGGTGCTCTGCTACGAGTTTTAGCTCTCCCAGCACTAGGAATAACCTTCACAGGTCCATGTACATAGTTTGGCACCATTTATTCATCTTGTCATGCATAAATACAACAATCACACGGTGTTTTCGGCTTTCCATTTTAGTACTTGGCCGGCTTGTAGGCAGGAGCAGGCTTGTAGGCAGGGGCAGGCTGGTACGCGGGGTACTTGGCTTCGCCCGAGTAGCTGACCTCAGCCACGTTGCCGGAGTAGGCATCGGCAGTGTTGTACGTCACCGTCTGGGTACGGCCGTCGGGAAGGACAACAGAGTAAGAGCCCTGGGTGCTGTAGCCGTCACGGGCCTCGTTGGCGTTGAACTTGGCGTCATAGTCGTTGTAGCCGTGGACATCGTAGCTGTAGTCGTACTTGGGAGGAGCGTCATAGCTCTGCTGGTGCCCCTGGCTGGGCTGGCGGTAGGCAGGGGCCGGGGCGTAGGTGGGCTGGCGGTAGGCAGGGGCCGGAGCGTGGTAGCTCTGGGCGGCAGCAACGGCCAGAAGAGCGGCGACGACAAAGAACTGAAACAGTGATATCGCATTAGGGCGACGTCTCTAATTCATATCTTTCTTTACCTCAGGAGCATTTGTCCGCTGTACACTTCGTAAAAATGCACCTCAAGAAATTACTGTTGTTATTACAGTTCACTCATGAAGCATTTGGTATTACTGCAAATAATGTCAAGGTGCCAGATGCATCTGGTATAGTTGTTCGGTACGGCTTTACTCCTTCCAGATGCAAGTTTCCGCACTGTCACAGTTCTCACTGACCATGTACCTTCCAACCGTACCTGCATGTTTGCTGGAGGTCGTGTGTTGGTTCACTGGTGCTGATCAGTGGTAGCCGGCCGGCTTTATACGCCGCCGCTGACCCTGTCGTGTGGTTACGGTCAAGGTCACTGACAGTGCCGGTCCTGTGGTCCGGAGATCTGGCCACACCCCACTGCTGGAGAAAGCTACCGGATGTAATACGGGCACACATATAGCTGGAAACCTGTCTGTCTGATGTGTTCACCTCATGTATTTATTGGCCGTTGATCTAACCGTGAACCCTCCTAGAAATGGAACATGACAGGTAGACCTATAGTAGACTCGTGTTATATCGTGATCTAAATAGGAACCTTTTTTCCGTTCTTGAAGCGTGTCCAGTTTTCTTTTTACTGGTCCGGGTTTTCTCGCTGATATCGCTGACCTCAGAATCCTCGCGCTATTCGAGGATCACTAGTCATCATGAAACCACGCTGGGTGATGCGTGTGACGTCATTGAAATGTCCTCCTTGAAAACTGAGGTCTCGAAATCTCGAAATGTGTCGACCCCGTGCCTTAGGAAAGGCGACGTCATTCTGCAGGAACTTAAACAAAGGGCACTAGAACTAATCTCATCATGCAGAAACTATACGCCAACGTACACAGACGCATTGAAGATGGACACTGGCGTTGGATGTGCCTTTGTGTCGGGTACTGTGAGTGAATCGTTTTCTCTCTCAGCCAACGCATCTGTTTACACATCGGAACTGGTCGTCATAAACAAAGCATTGAGTGTCATTGAAATTGCTGATCATACACAGCACATACTATTTACCGACTCGCTCAGCAGCCTACTCGCGCTTGGTACATTTTATCCATCGAACTCGATTGTGCAGGAGATTTTGTCTAGACTCACATCGCTGACCATCAGAGGAAAGACGGTCGTGTTCTGTTGGATTCCGAGGCATGTTGGCATCTGTGGTAATGAGGCCGCTGATGCTGCAGCGAAGTGTGCAGCTCGGGCTCCTCGTAAGCGATGTCCCCCTCCCTCCCGACTTCCGACTTCTATCCAGAAATCAAAGGCCACCTCTTCACGAGGTGACAGGCGAGTTGGGACGCCATCGTAGGCAACGAGCTGAGAACAATCAAACCCAGTCTTGGTGAATCGACCTTTGTGTATATACCATTGTTTGACTGACGCTGACTGTTTTGGGCGCTGCATGACCGACGCAGTCGATGCGCCCTCAAACTCCAACCACCAATCTGCCAACCCGATTACATACTAGGTTTAAACTTAAGTGTAATTCCGTTCCACCAAAAATCCAAGTGGCTCTTGTTTACATGAGTCAACCTTAGTTTTCCGTTAATTTGCCGAATTATTGTGCCGCCAAACTAACAGAAATGTATTCGGAATGATGTCCACACCGTGGCATTATTTACACCGTTGCAAATAAGTAACCTCGCTTTCATGCGCGCTGAAAGATACGTGTTGGGGTTATGAAGAGTACGAAAACGACTGTCCCATTTTGTCCTCCCTCGAATTCCCAAAATGTCTGGTCGAGCACTACGACAGATATTCATCTTAATCATGACGATATGCCTCGAAGCTTCTCCTATTTCCCCTCCCACACTCCCTTTTATCCTCAAATACTCTCTAATTTGTTTCTCATCACCCCTTGAGTGGGTGTTTTTGAGGCGGTACTTTGGGGAGTTGAAGAAGGGAGTTTTTTTGTGTGTAACATCCATGTCTGCTATCGAGTACTCGATATCGAGTACTATAGATCAATGAGCGTGATTCATGCGACAAGAATTGGGACGGCACGATACTCTTCATGCCTATGCTCTCCTGTGATTTATCCATGACGATTTAACCTGGCATAGTGGTTCTGTAAACAGGTAGGAGCCCCCATTATCATACCCCACTGCATATACCCTGCAATGTATTGATGTTTTAATGAACATTGCATGGCCCGCAATTCCCAGATATTTTATGCTTAACTCCATCCGTGTTGTTTTTAAGTAGACAATGAGTCTCAAACTGGTGGCTTTGCCTACAATGTTTCGTTTGACTAACTAAAGGCTTTCCGATTGTAAGGTTGTATTGTCAAATATTTGCTGTCGTTGGACCACTGAAAGCAGTCCCTTATTGTGTAGTCCCCAATTAAGCCCTGCCACCATATTGTGCAATTCGAATGTTTTAAGAAGTAGAGTCTGGGACTGTCGTTATCTCTCTTTAAAAAAAACAGTTCTTGGAAAGCCCGCCATGTTGTGGACATTGGAAGCCTCGGATTAAAATCGGTGTACGCTTCCACCAACATATCTCGAGCCCATTGCAAATGGGTATTTGCGGGTTCACACAACTTAATTTCAAATTGCATCCGCCGACTATATTTCCTCTCTCCTTGGTGGCAGTTCCCGTCTACGAACATCCGTTACCGTGTAGTGCTGCCCGAGCACCGTGTCTCGGCACTAGAAATAACGTACACCATTAGCCGATGGACGTAGTTCAGCATCCTGTATTCATCTGGTCACACATAAATACAACATTCACGCTGGGTTTGTTTCTTTCCATTTTAGTATTTGGCCGGCTTGTAGGCGATGCCGCCCTTCCTGCCAGGGTGAGAGGCACACGACGCCATATGGCCTCAGCTGCTGAGTGCGTCGTAAAGCCACAATCCAATCCAATCCGAATGGGCGCTGTTTCTTTGGATAGGCGTCACTGCGAAGTACCTGGAGGGTCGCGTCTTGCTGAAAAATTCGACGAGGTGCACTCGACCGCACTGAAGAGACGCCTGTTCCTCTGAGAGGGGCTCCACCTGCTGAAATGTATAGGGGCTTGGTGTACATGAGGTGCAACAGCACGACCAATACGCGTCTTGGCGGTCTGTCATGTATCGTGATGATGTACACCCATACGCGCGTGTTTTTTTTTAATTGCCTGCTTGTGTATCAACGCAGCTTCTATTGAAAGTGTTCTCTATGTATACCGTATGTTTTATTTACACCAGCTGATGATTATGATTGCACTTCTAGGATGTAGCCCAGAGCCTGATGATAGTTCAGGATAGTCGAAGCGTTGTACCCGAATACACGTATGGGGGAATTTCCATGAGAATAGTGGTATCCCATGGAAGACTGCCTCACGAACATAATTACGTGGACATTGAGTAAATCACCTGAAAGGCTTGGAAAGTACGGTGACGAGCGCGAGGGAATCTGCGGTGTTCAACCGTCAATACGTCTATGTATATGTATGCATATATATATATATATATATATATATATATATATATATATATATATATATATATATATATATATTTAAAGTGTCCATATTTGGCGCTGTGTGTACCCGCTTGCAGACCTTAGCCATCATGATGCATCAATTTTGGCATGATGTATCCCCGACATGTAGATCGAACTTCGTGCACGTAGGGACCATAAACAGCTGGTGGTGTATCGATCCTCTTTCGGAGTATCACCAGGTGGTCAATATTGTTTCTACTACTTCCGGCGTGATATGAAGTAATATTATAGTAGTTGTCAAACCAACGTATATTTGGCATGCCACTGAAATGACATAACGGAGCTCGTTCTCCTGAGAGATTATCTGCCCTTTAGAAATTCCATTAACGGATCCTGAATCAGTGGTTGGTTTGATGTCACTTCCTGAAGATTGGACTCGTGCCGGCTTGTCTGGCACTCTGGGCGTATTTGTCGCCACGATGGGGTCTGGTTGACCCAGTGTGCGCCACTGGCTATGTACAGCTCGTGCACACTGCACAGTGACGCCTGGCTGCTCATAACGGTTCAGCGCCGACAGCACGTGACGTATGTGTCGCCCCGATTTCCGCCCAACGTAATCGGAGCGATAGACGTCACCAGGGTAATGTCGCCGACGGTCGATCTGTCGGCCGGTGATGTGTGACGTCACCTGACAGGCGATCGGACGTTGACTTGCCGGCGCGGTGGCGACGCCAGGCGGGTATGCTGTGCCGTGCGGGTCAGCTCGCCACTGTCCACAGGTGCACCCTGGTGGCGGCGAGGCGCGACGGCGGCCACCCGGCCCGGCCCGACCGGTCTGCCGGCCGGGAAACAGCTCTATCACCGATCCAATATGCGTATGAATGAGGCTGACTTCTGACATCTATCGCCACATATTGCGCTTTCGTTTTATAAAAAGCGCAGTGTATACGGCTTTCGCTGAACAAAAGCGTTTCTGTCGAGCGCGCTGTACCGCCAGGGGAAATTTTGTGTAAGTCCATTTTCGAGCTACGTCGGAACTCGTTTCACACAAAAAGTTTCCATTTATTCCTGCACATAAGAGATTACGCGACATTGTGGGGTGGGGGCAAGTTACTTATCTGTTTAGTTAGGTACGTGAAGTTAGAAATTCTGGGACCAAAAGCTCAACGAATAGTGTTCAGAAACGGTGGGCTCTAAGACTGTGCTTTGATGTGGCCCTGCTCGGCCATCGCCACCCCTCCCGCCTCCCAGCATCCTGTTTTGGAGCAAAATTGGGGTCGTACACAATGTATGCAACACTGGAATTATTTTATGCCAAATCCAATGAGTTAAACACTTGTGAAAAATATGACAACAAATAGTAGAATTGGTTTTTGCTTGGCTCTTCTGAGGAATTCAAAACTGCCTCTCAATCTGCCAATGCATCCAACCTGTACTGGTATGTTGAACTGGCTCCAATTCAAAACCAGACTTGGTCGGACCAGATGCTTCGTCCGATCTTTGGGCTCATGGTATTGTTCATGTTCCTCATAATAGGTAGACAAGTGCCCATGGCTGGGGGTCCTGGGTGGAATGCGAGGTCTGGACTCCCTGGATTGGTATCCTGCTAATGTTAATTTGTCATATTCCTTCTTGAATGTGAAAATATGCCTTGAAAATAACAAGTTGCATCCCCCTGGCTTTGTGAGTGGTCTTCAGCCCTGCAAGTGCCAAGGTTTGGTAGGGAACGGAAAAAGAGGTGTTGGCTATCTCGAAATGTGATCACCTATGACTAAATTTCATAATGGTTCGACCAATGTATGATTTTTTTTGGTGTTTTTTTCCAACAAGTGTCCTATAATATTTCTTAGTGGGTGCGAACCCCTCAAATGAAATACATTTGTATCTTATTATACACTTGGTTCCTTGATGTGTGAACCAATGCATTTATAGGGCTAGGGATGGAAAACAAATAACTTCCGAATTTTGGAAATCGAAATATGAAGTGGCATCCGATGATACTTTGTGGGGGGCCGAGGTGCAGTGGTGACTTCTTCACCCCATTTCGGTACCTCTGACCGCCCCTGTATGCAAGTGTTCCACTTTTAGAGTCCATCTTGCTCATGACAGTACGTGTGCGCACTCCGTGTTGGAGGTTCCCACGTGACCTTGGACCTAGCGTAGTGACGCCCAGTTATGGCGGCGTGACGTCACCACCGCGGTGTTTGCGACGCGACACCAGAGGCGGCAGCCGTCACGATGACGGGATTGGTTCCGGCCGACACGCGGCCAATCTCGTCCTTCACTGTTGTCGCCGATACAGGCAGCAGGTGAAGTGACGAGGTGACCGACCGGCCTTCACGCGGCGGTGACGGCGGCCGGAGGCAGTCGCCGAGGCGTGGTGGTCACCCTGACGCCCCGGGCGTCCCGGCACCTGGCGAGAACCGGGGCTCAGCTTGACATGGGGGCCGATGGACAACGGCCGCCGGCATCGCGGTACATACCTGGCCGCGTACACCGGCTGGGTGCTGTGGTGACACGCGTCAGGTGGATCGTCAGGGTTGTGGTTTGCAATGCGTGCTGGTCACGGCCCACTCCCGGCAGCCAACTCATTGTTCTGTGATGGAACGACGGAGAGCGTCGGTGAGGTCGGCGAATGCCTCCTCGCAGGTCCGTGTGTTCGCATCGCTGTCCGTGCTGAGGTCTGGCTGTCACACCGCGAACACCTCGAGGTTATCTGGATTGGCATGTCACGTCTCCGTTAGCTTGCCTCGCGATCCGTGCTGAGGTCTGACTGCGACACTGTGGCCTCAGTTTATGCCACATACAACCGTTGAGCGCGGCATCCGTCTTTCAACTACCACTGGCCACAAGGTAGACGGGCTTCAGAGCACGCAAGTCACGTGGCATGATGACATAGCCACGTGACCGGCGGCTGAATCCGCACGGCTCCCTGTGCCAGCACGGTAATATACCTGCAGAATCCTTTTGATGAACAGATATGGCGCGTGATTTCGAGAAAATATCTCATGATTCCCGTCACTCATCCAACTTTGTCCCGACAAACTGTTCCGAAATTTGAACCCAGTGACGAGAAGGTAACACGTTCACAAAGCTTGCCAGTTGTATATTCCTGATTACGTCTCTAAATTATCCGGAAACCTCGAGGCGACTGCTCTGCCACGAGTGTTAGCTCTCCAAGCACAAGTAATTACCTTTTTGACCAGTCAGTGTACATAGTATGGCACCATTTATTCATCTTGTCATGCATAAATACAACAATCACACTGTGTTTGCGGCTTCCCCTTCTAGTATTTTGCCGGCTTGTGGGCAGGAGCGGCCTTGTAGGTAGGGGCAGGCTGGTACGCCGGGTACTGGGCCTCGCCAGAGTAGCTGACCTCAGCCACGTTGCCGGAGTAGGCATCGGCAGTGTTGTAGGTCACCGTCTGGGTACGGCCGTCGGGAAGGACAACAGAGTAAGAACCCTGAGTGCTGTAGCCGTCACGGGCCTCGTTGGCGTTGAACTTGGCGTCGTAATCGTTGTAGCCGTGAACATCGTAGCTGTAGTCGTACTTCGGAGGAGCGTCATAGCTCTGCTGGTGCCCCTGGCTGGGCTGGTGGTAGGCCGGGGCTGGGGCGTAGGTAGGCTTGTGGTAGGACGGGGCCGGAGCGTAGGTGGGCTTGTGGTAGGCCGGGGCCGGTGCGTGGTAGCTCTGGGCTGCAGCAACGGCCAGAAGAGCGGCGACGACGAAGAACTGAAACAGGGATATGTCGTATTAGGACAACGTCTCTAATTCTTATCTTTCTTTATCTCAGAAGCATTTGTCCGCTGTACACTTCGTAAAATGCACATGAAGAAATTACTGTGTTTTATTATAGTTCACTCATGAAGCATTTGGTATTACTGCAAGTACTGGCAAGGTGCCAGATGCATCTAGTATAGTTGTTCGGTACGGCTTTGCTCCTTCCAGATACAGGTTTCCGCGCTATCACAGTTAAACCGACCTTCCTTCCTTCCAATCGTACCTTCATGTTTGCTGGAGGTCGTGTGTTGGTTCACTGGTGCAGATCGGTGGTGGCCGGCCGGCTTTATACTCCGCCACTGACCTTGTGTGGTTACGGTCAAGGTCACTGCCAGTGCCGGTCCTGTGGTCGATAGATCTGGCCACACCCTACTGCTGGAGAAAGCTATCGGATGTAATACTGGCACACATAAAGCTGGAAACCTGTCTGTCTGGTATGTTCACCTCATGTAGTTATTGGCCGTTTATCTAATCATGAACCCTCTTGGAAATGCAACATGGCACGTAGGACTAAAGTAAACCTGTTTTATAGGTATAGGTAGGAAATTTTTGTCCGTGCTTCAAGCGTGTCGGGTTTCCTTTTTACTGGTCCTGATTTTCTCGCTGAATATCTTCAAGTATAATGATGACCTGAAAGTCTATCTCGTTCACCACCAATGCTAAACAGAAACACAATGCTCTTGGGAAGTTTCGGCCCCTAGATTTATCTCTAACCTCACGTGTTTGCACTAACGGATCCAGGGAGGGGCAATTCCGGCCATGGCCCCCCGGAAGCGTTTAAAAGGGGGCGGGGGAAAGTGTTTTTTGCCCCCCCCCCCCCACCCGAAACCAACAGTAGTAAACTAAATGAAAATGCAGTAACCTTTCCCGAGGTTAATAAATAGCGTCAGAATGAAGGAATCGCCAATTTTAAAGGTTTAAAATAAATGTTGGGGTAAATAATTATTTATCTTTAAATAATTATTTTGGAACTAATTGTTTTAATAATATTTTTTTAAATAATTGTTTGGAGGCCAATATGGTTGCCTAGTATATTCTGACACACATGGAGGGTTCCATGCTGCTCAAGTTCTTCTGCAAGTTCTGCTTTGTGGGCACATCTTCCTGCATATTCTTGTGCCAATGCAAAGCCTTGCATTTTCTTCTATGTCGATACATTTGCGTTTCATCAGCATGATGCACGTGTTTGTGGTCTAGATATTGTCCGATGCAAGCTATGGTATGAAGAGATGCGTTGAGAAGGTTTTCACATTGCATTTGCTCGCGGATTTTCATAACATCGAGAACCATATTCCAAAATAGCGCATGCATCAATTGACCGTAGCACCAAACATGACAGAAAACCATCCGCTTATAGCTGACTTGTGCCGTTTGTGCTTTGTCCCTGATTGGTGAATCTGTCAGCCACGATCTGTGGTTGCTCTTTTCCTTCGCCCTGTTTTTCACCGAAGATTTGTCCCTTACTTTCTCATACCGGGGCATTTACCCCGTTTACGTATTACTTCCGTTTCTCACTAGGTAAGACGGTCGCCATGCACTTTTATAGGCGCCAACAATGTGGAAACATGAAACTCCGTTTGTACAGATCAACATTTGCAACAAAATCGACAGCCAGGTTTCTTGGTGTCATATTCGACCGTCCCTTGACATATAGGGAACACTATAAAGTGCTCCGTGATAAGTGTCCGTGAACAAACACTGAACATCCTAAAGGTGGAATCATGAACGTCGTGTTGTGCCGACAGGCGAACATTGCTTCTCCTGTACAGATCTATGACCAGGACAAAATTAAACTATGCCTGTTTGGTGTATAATGGTGCTTGTAATACAGCGAAACAAACACTTGACACAATCCAGCATACCGCTCTGCGTGTCGATGCGCCCTACGGCCCTAATAACTAACCTCTCTGCGTATTACTACTGGGGCCTTTCGCACCTCCCCGGTTGCCAGCCTCTCAGCGCATGCAAACGAGCCATGTGTTGCTCTGCATCGTGATTTACTCTGCATGCGTTATGCATGTAAACTGCGCCAGTTCCCCAACTTATCGGCAAATATTTTCGCGGTGTGTGCTGGCTCTGTTTAGATGGGGCGACGGGAAGCCTTTCTACGTCAGAATCCGCGCATTATTCGAGGATGACTAGTCATCATGAAATTACGCGTGGTGATGCGTGTGATGTCATTAAAATGTCCTTGGAAACTGAGGTCTCGAAATATCGACGTGTCGACCTCGTGCCCTAGGAAGGGCGACGTCATTCCACAGGAACTTAAACAAAGGGCACTAGAACTAATCTCATCATGCAGAAACTATACGCCAACGTACACAGACGCATTGAAGATGGGCACTGGTGTTGGATGTGCCTTTGTGGCGGGTACTGTGAGTGAATAGTTTTCTCTCCCAGCCAACGCATCTGTTTACACATCAGAACTGGTCGCCATAAACAAAGCATTGAGTTTCATTGAAGTTGCTGATCGTACACACCACGTACTATTTAGCGACTGGCTCACCAGCTGACTCGCGCTAGGAGCGTTTTATCCATCGAACTCGATTGTGCAGGAGATTTTGTCTAGACTCACATCACTGACCATGAGAGGCAAGACGGTCGTTTTCTGTTGGATTCCGAGCCACGTTGGCATCTGTGATAATGAGGCCGCTGATGCTGCAGCGAAGCGTGCAGCTCGGGCTCCTCACACGCGATGTCTCCCCCTCCCTACCTCCGACTTCTATCCAGAAATCAATGGGCGCTATATGACCATTGCAGTCGATGCGCCCTTTAAACCCAACTAACTAACTATCCAGAAATCAAAGGCCACTTCTTCACGAGGTGGCAGTCCAGTTGAGACGCCATCGTGGCAACAAGCTGAGAACAATTCAGCCCTGTCTTGGTGAATGGCTATCATCATCACATAAAGTCAGACGGAACGAGGTGGCACTATGCCGCCTGCGAATTGGCCACACGTACGAGACGCACTGCTACCTTCTGACCGGCGGTGCCAGTCCGCTGTGTCCAAGGTGCCATGCTGCACTGTCAGTTCGGCACGTACTAATTGCCTGCAGCCGACTTACCCATGAGCGAATACGTCATTTTGGATGTGCTTCTCTCTCCCTTAGGGAAGTATTTAGGGACGAGTCATCCATTGTTCAGTCGGAGCGGCTTTTTCTACTCCTATGAGAAATCAAGTTTTCCGTGATTTATGCACCTCATGAACTCCCGTTTATATCTGACAAAAAGGGTGTCGTAGCACAGCATGATGTCACGTTTTCGTCGACCCCTGAACATGCAGTTGTTTCGTCGACTGACCTTCGTGTATATGCCATTGTTTGACCGACGCTGACTGTTTTGGGCGTTGCATGACTGACGCAGTCGATGCGCCCTCAAATTCCAATCACGAATCAGCCAACCCGATTACATATTAGGCTTGAACGTGAGCGTAATTCCGTTCCACCAAAAATCCAACTAGCTCTCGTTTACCTCATTCACCCTTAGTTTTCCGTTCATTTTCCCAATTCTTGTGCCGCCAAACTAACAGAAGTGTAGGCGGAATTATGTTGGCGATGCACCGTGGCAAGTAGGTAACCTAGCTTTCATGCGCGCTGAAAGATACGTTTCGAGGGTTATGAAGAGTACGAAAACGACTCTCCCATTTTCTCCTCCCTCGAATCCACAAAGTAACTGGTGCAGCACTACCACAGATAGTCACCTTAATGATGACGATATGCATCGAACCCTCCTCCTACTTCCCCTCACACACTCCCTTTTATGCTCAAATATTATCTACTTATTTCCCATCATCCCTTGTGTGGGTGTTTTTGAGGCGGTACTTTGTGGAGTTGAAGAAGGGAGTTTTTTTTTTTTGTAAAATGTCCATGTCTCCTATCGAGTACCCCTCTGTACACCCCACTAATCCTTATGTACATCTCCTATCATCCCTTCCGTTATTTCCTGCTACTCTCGATTACTCCCTCTGTGTATACTTCTGTACTTCCTTCATTATGTAGCATAAATGTGTCAAAGCAGATATATATAGTGGTATGTCAGTATAGATTAAAAAGCTCATGGCGTAGCATGTTGACTCGTAACGTTAACTGTGCGAGCAGTGGCCACCGCTGCCACTGGACATCTCCAATTGCTTCAGCATTACTGCGACTGGCCGGAGTTCGTTGGGGAGGAACTGTGTACCCCGCAGTACCCACTGGACGTTTTCCCATTGCTTTAACATTATTGCGGCTGGCCGGAGTTCGTTGGGCTAGGACTGTGGCTGGCCAGAGTTCGTTGGACAGGGCCTGCGGCCCCCGCAGTACCCACTGGGCGTCTCCCGTTGTTTCATCATTACTGCAGCTGGCCGGAGTTCGTTGGGCAGGGACTTGGTCCCCGCAGTACCCACTGGGCGTCTTCCACTACTCTAGCCTTACTGCAGCTGGCCGGAGTTCGTTGGACAGAGACTGTGGTCCCGCAGTACCCACTGGGCGTCTCCCATTGCTTCAGCATTACTGCAGCTGGCCGGAGTTCGTTGGGCAGGGACTTGGCCCCCGCAGTACCCACTGGGCGTCTTCCACTGCTCTAGCATTACTGCAGTTGGCCGGAGTTCGTTGGACAGGGACTGTGGCCCCGCAGTACCCACTGGACGCCGTCACCGGCAGTCGAATTCCCTTATAGAAGGTGCTACAAGTTAGGATATGCTTTCGTTAGTTTTCTTTAAAGACATCTTTAGCCGGCAATTATTACGAAGGAAGTAAATGACAAGTGGAGAGGTACCACAGCTATCACTGGGAAGGAGGCCGTGCCTCACCTAAGATATTATCGGAGACCCGGTGCATTAGTGAGTCTCCTTTGCAGTGCAGGGTTAGATAGTCATTCGAGTGCCAGTTGACACCCAGAAGGGAACAGTTTATCACTCCTAGCTCCAGTTTACTGAGGAATTCCACCCTCGCCACTGGTGCACCTGTCTGCAGCAGCAGACGGCTACTCCAGTGGCGGCGGCTCCAAACTACAGCAATGCTCTTGTTTTCCAAAAAAATGTTTTCAGGTGAAGGTTAGTAGCATACGCCTATTTAAATATGGTATAGAGCAGTGAGCGTGATTCATGCAACAAGAATTGGGACGGCACGATACTCTTCATGCATATGCTCCCCTGTGATTTATCCATGATGATTTAACCTGGCATAGTCGTTCTGTAAACAGGTAGGGGCTCCCATTAGCATACCCCACGGCCTATACCCTACAATGTATTGATGTTTTAATGAACATCACATGGCTCGCAATTCCCAGATATTTTACGCGTGACTCCATCCGTGTTGTTTTTTAAGTAGACAATGAATCTCAAACTGGTGGCTTTTCCTACAATGTTTCGTTTGGCTAACTGAATGCTTTCCGATTGTAAGGTTGTATCCTCAAATATTTGCTGGCGTTAGCCCACTAAAAGCAGTCCCTTATTTTGTAGTCCCCAATTAGGCCCTACCACCATTTTGTGCAATTCGATTGTTTTACGTAGCAGAGTTTGGGAACGCCACGTTGTGGGCATTGAATGCCTTGGATTAAAATCGGTGTACGCTTCCACCAACATATCTCAACCCATTGCAAATGGGTATTTTTGCGGGTTCACACAACTTAACTTGAAATTTCCTCCAACGACTAAGTTTCCCCTCTCCTTGGGGACAGTTCCCGTTTACGAACATCCGTTACCGTGTAGTGCTGCCCGAACACCGTGTCTCGGCACTAGAAGTAACGTACACCATTAGCCGGTGGACGTAGTTCTGCATCCTGTATTCATCTGGTCACACATAAATACAACATTCACGCTGGGTTTCTTTCTTTCCATTTTAGTATTTGGCCGGCTTGTAGGCAGGAGCGGCTTTGTACGCAGGGGCAGCGTGGTACGCGGGGTACTGGGCCTCGCCAGAGTAGCTGACCTCAGCCACGTTGCCAGAGTAGGCATCGGCAGTGTTGTAGTTCACCGTCTGGGTGCGGCCGTCGGGAAGGACAACAGAGTAAGAGCCCTGGGTGCTGTAGCCGTCACGAGCCTCCTGGGCGTTGAACTGAGGCTCGTAGTCGCTGTAGCCGTGGACATCGTAGCTGTAGTCGTACTTGGGAGGAGCGTCATAGCTCTGCTGGTGTCCGTAGCTCGGCTTGTGGTAGGCCGGGGCCGGGGCGAAGCTCGGCTTGTGGTAGGCCGGAGCCTGGGCTTGGTAGCTCTGCGCTGCAGCAACGGCAAGGAGAGCGGCGACGACGAGGAACTGCAACACAGAGCTTGACTTAGCTTAGCTTAACACGAATATTTCAACCTATTAGATGCCTTTTTACCTCTCAAGTTTGAGCTGAAATGTCCAAGCCGTTTTGTGTATTATGAGTACGATAATGCCACTGTTGCATTAGTAACAGCTGCGTGACGAAGTAGCATCAGAAATAGTCCATAGGCTAATCAATTACCTGACCCTTGCCAGTTGGAATTACATTTCCTTGCGTCAAGAAATCATCCATGGAAGTATCTGAACCTTCCATCAAGTAACGAGAAACCATTTTTCCTTGGGAATTCCTTTTTCATTCATACGAGCCATGCTTCTGCCATCACCGGTGCTGTACCTTCATGTTTGCTGGAGCTGGTGTGTTGGTTCACTGGTGCTAATCAGAGGTGACCGGCCGGCTTTATACTCCGCCACTGAACCTGCCGGGTGGTCACGGTCAAGGCCACTACCGGTACCGGTCCTGCGGTGTGACATACTGACCACGCCCCACTTAATGAAGTTATGGGGTGCAATATTGGCTCACTTGTAACCACTGACAACCCGTACACATGCTTAGTTGACTATCTAAGGTCCTCACATGATGCACTTAGTGGCTGTTTATGTAATGAGTAGCCTTTCTCAACATGGAATGTGAGGGGTCAAAGCCATCTAGAACAATGCGCACAAGAACGAAGTCACAACGGGTCAAGTCGGCATTCCGCAACAAGGCTATACGACGCTTTTCTCGACGGCCCCTCCCTCACTAAGCGTTCTTCGCTTCAGTTTGGAGGACTGCACGTTGAAGTGCGCGGATCTCGTGGGTGTCACCAACTTAACGTGATATGCTTGAAGCTTGAATGGTGGATGGCGTGATGGCAGTCAGCGTATTTGTTATCCATTTCGTTTGGTTCATATTCTTATGATGCACGGTTGCTTCACTGTCGATTCGGTCACATGTTTCCATTTTTACACCATCGGTAATGTTCTTCGCATGCTTGGAGGTACTCAAAAGCGATACAGTAGGTGTTTACCAAAGGATGCACAGTTGGACGTCTGACGCATTTCACTCACAATATGCCCCATTGTGAATGCCAGTGCATGCACACTGAATTGTGATCCCTCAGTTAATATGTCCTCTGGAGACGACGCGAAGTCCGAATCGTACTAATTGTTCTGCATCGAACATGCTGGGAGTTCGTCGATTTTGTTAGATACCTACTAACAACATCCATGTCTTGGATTCGGGAAAATTTTCAAGTGGGCAGAATTAGCTGAAGTCTTTCTCTAATCACTCTCTTGAGCACAATGTTGAGAAGTATTGTGATACGTGCTATTCTTAAAGCTCATTATGATCACATTACAATATAGTTACAAGTATTTTGCATAGAACAGTAAGCTTTTGTAGTCCAAATGATTCGATCATGTTCTTAGCTTCTCTTTGGTTTCCAGTTCTGTAACCCCGTTACACATTAACTGCGCGGGGTGTAGCCAACACTGGCACTGGACATCTCCAATTGCTTTAGCATTACTGCGACTGGCCGGAGTCCGTCGGGCAGAGCGTCTGGCCTACGCAGTACCTAATGGACGCTACCTCGGACAGTCGAAGTCATTCGGAGGAAGTGTTGCAGCTTAAGTTGTGCTATCGTTAGAAATTCCGTTTTTCAAGAAATACTTAGTCCGTAGATGTCACTTCTAAATAAAACGATAACTGGAGAGGAACAACATTTAGGACGGAACCATGCTTCAATCTAAGATGTTAGAGGAGTGATTTAGTGTCTTCCATAGAGGAGTGTATTAATGATACCCATGTGCAGTACAATATTAGATGGTCATTCAGGTGCACTTTAACCACACTTTGCTACTCCTAACTCCAGTTTCCCTGATATATTTATACCTGTCCATGCACTCCAACGACCTTGAAAAAGCGATCTGTAATACTGATCCACAACATTTAACTGAATGCAATTAAATGTCCCGGTGCTGAAGTGCTGCATCAATCGGCCATTGAGCTCGTTGCAGGTATCAGCTCCCCCCCGCTAATTTTTTCACACACCTCACCGGAATTGCCATGTCTTGTACTATCTTTTGACAAGCAATTTGCCTGCGTCATACCCTAATACATTATCAATTTTGAGGCCTCTCCAGTCATTTTTCTGTCTCTGTATTGCCAATAGCGGGTCAGCCCATGCACCATGTATTACTAATGTATGTACATATTTTAGTTGCACTTTTGATGGAAATTCCGAACTTTAGTAGGCTGGAGGATCTTCCACGACAATAGGTGTTCGCCATTTTGCGAGGTACATTCACGGGTGATGTCCGTTCAAAATACCACTTAGTCGTGTTTTATCCGTAGTTTGAAACACTTGCTGGTTGGCGTTGTGAACTGTTCGTTTACAGAGCAGTTATTTGGAAGGCCACCGTGTTGTGGGTACTGCACGCCTGCGATCACTATTGGCGTACCCTTCCAACAACATATCCCAGTTCCATTGTTGTCGGGACATTTGTTGACATGTGATAGTTTTAAGATGCTCACAACTTAGTGAGCATTTCCTTCACCTACTCTATTGCGCCAAATCCGTTCCGCTCCGCTATCCTTGGGAACAGTTCCCGTCTACGAACATCCGTTACCACGTCGTGCAGCCCGAATACTGTGTCTCAGCACTAAAAATAACCTGATCCATTAGCCGATGGACGTAATTCAGCATGCTTTATTCATCTCGTCACACATAGATACAGCATTTACACTGGGTTTGTGTCTTTCCATTTTAGTATTTCGCCTGCTTGTACGCAGGGGCTGGCTTGTAGGCTGGGGCGGCCAAAGATCAAGTAATTCAGCGCAAGAAGATTGTCCAAGATTAGTTGTGACATCTTTTGCACCTCCACGTGGACCAGCCTAGAACAGGTAGCGGCGGAATGTCGACCGCCGGTAACAATATGTCACCAAATTGCATTAAGCATGACAAACGGTTGCTAGAATCAGTTTCTATGTTGAAAACCACCCTCGAAACCGACTTTTTATGTATGCACTTTGAAAATGAAGTGACGTGCCACTCTTCAGGCCGTTCTGACCCATGGTGCAGCGGCTCCGACGGACAACGGCCGCCGGCGTGGCGGTGCATACCTGGCCGTGTACACCGGCTGGGTACTGTACTGACACGTGACAGGTGGATCGTCAGGGTTGTGGTTTGTGAGGTATGCTGTTCCGGCCCACTCCCGGCAGCCAACTCATTGTACTGTGATGGAGCGACGGAGAGCGTCGGCGAGGTCGGCGAAGGCCTCCTCGCAGGTCCCTGTGGTCGGATCGCCGTCCGTGCTGAGGTCTGACTGACACGGTGAACACCCGGGGTGGTCAGGGTTGGCATGTTCCGTCCCATGTATAACCTAGGCAGTTGATGCGCCCCTAAACCCCAATAACAACAACAACAACGTCCCCGTGAGCTCGCCTTGCCGTTCGTATTGAGGTCTTGCGGACACGTATTTCGATAATTCGTCACAGTGCTTCGAATGTGAGATGTGAGCTCAATATTTAGCGGTGGGTGCCGGAGTGTGGAAGTATGGACTCCAATTTGGGCATGTGTGCGTCGAAAGCAGGCCGATTCACTCCACTTTAGCTGCCATCTTGCCGAAGTCGAGCCATTTGCCGAATATCGTGTACGTATCTTCAATTTAAATGCACGATGCCGAATTGTCGAAATACCATAGATGCCCACACGTTTCATGGTACGTTTCGTATCGCAACCTTACCGCTCACTTTATGCCACAGGCAACCGGCGAGCGCGGCATCCGTCATGCGACTGCCACTTGCCACGCAGTAGACCGGCCTCACAGGCACGCATGTCACGTGGCATGACGACATAGCCACGTGACCGATGGCTGAATCCGCACGGCTCCCTGTGCCAATACGATAATGTAGCTCCAAAACCCTTTCTATGAACAGAGATGGTGCGTGATTCCGAGAAAATATCTGACGAAACCCGTCACTAGTCAAACTTGATCCCGACAAACCGTTCCGAAATTTGAACGCAGTGAAGAGAAGATAACACGTTCACAAAGCTTGCCAGTTGTATATTCCTGATTACGTCCTAAGGTTATCGGGAAACCTCGAGGAGACCGCTCTGCCGCGAGTTTTAGCTCTCCAAGCACTACGAATTACCTTCTTCACAATTCAATGTACGTAGTTTGGCACCATTTATTCATGTTGTCATGCGTAAATACAACCAATCACACCGCGTTTGCGGCTTGTCCTTCTAGTATTTTGCCGGCTTGTAGGCAGGAGCGGCCTTGTAGGCACGAGCGGCCTTGTAGGCAGGCGCAGGCTTGTAGGCAGGGGCAGGCTGGTACGCCGGGTACTGGGCCTCGCCAGTGTAGGTAACCTCAGCCACGTTGCCGGAGTTGGCATCGGCAGTGTTGTAGGTCACCGTCTGGGTACGGCCGTCGGGAAGGACAACCGAGTAAGAACCCTGGGTGCTGTAGCCGTCACGGGCCTCCTTGGCGTTGAACTTGGCGTCGTAATCGCTGTAGCCGTGGACATCGTAGCTGTAGTCGTATTTGGGAGGAGCGTCATAGCTCTGCTGGTGACCGTAGCTGGGCTGGTGGTAGGCTGGGGCCGGAGCGTAGGTGGGCTGGTGGTAGGCCGGGGCCGGGGCGTGGTAGCTCTGGGCTGCAGCAACGGCAAGGAGAGCGGCGACGACAAAGAACTGAAACAGGGATAACTCGCATTAGGACGACGTCTCTAATTCCTATCTTTCTTTATCTCAGGGGCATTTGTCCGCTGTACACTTCGTTAAAATGCACGTCAAGAAATTACTGTGTGTATTATAGTTCACTCATGAAGCATTTGGTATTACTGCAAATAATGGCAAGGTGCCAGATGCGTCTAGTATAGTTGTTGGGTACGGTTTTACTCCTTCCAGATACAGGTTTCCGCGCTGTCACAGTTCAAACCGACCATGTACCTTCGAACCGTACCTTCATGTTTGCTGGAGGTGGTGTGTTGGTTCACTGGTGCTGATCAGTGGTGGCCGGCCTGCTTTATACTCCGCCACTGACCCTGTCGTGTGGTTACGGTCAAGGTCACTGACAGTGCCGGTCCTGTGGTCCGGAGATCTGGCCACACCCCACTGCTGAAGAAAGCTACCGGATGTAATACGGGCACACATAAAGCTGGAAACCTGTCTGTCTGATTTGTTCACCTCATGTATTTATTGGCCGTTTATCTAATCGTGAACCCTCCTGGAAATGGAGCATGATAGGTAGACGTATTGTAGACTCGTGTTATATCGTGATCTAAATAGGGAACCTTTTTTTCCGTTCTTGAAGCGTGTCCAGTTTTTTTTTTTACTGGTCCTGGTTTTCTCGCTGAGTATATTGAAGTATGATGATCACCTGAAAGTCTATCTCGTCCACCACCAATGCTAAAACAGAAACACAATGCTCTTCGGAGGTTTCGGCCGCTGGATTTATATCTGACCTCACGTGTTTGTGGGCACATCGTCCTGCATGGTTTTGTGCCATTGCAACCCTTGCATTTGCTTCTATGTCGATACATTTGCGTTTCATCAGCATGATGCACGTGCTTGTGCTCTAGATATTGTCCGATGCAAGCTATGGTATGAAGAGATGCGTTGAGAAGGTTTTCACATTGCATTTGCTCGCGGATTTTCATAACATCGAGAACCAAATTTGAAAATAGCGAATGCATCAATTGACGGTAGCACCGAACATGACAGAAAACCATACACTTGGCGGTGTTTTTGAGGCGGTACTTTGTGGAGTTGAAGAAGGGAGTTTTTTGTTGTTGTAAAATGTCCATGTCTCCTATCGGGTACCCCTCTATACACCCCACTAATCCTTATGTACATCTCCTATCATCCCTTCCGTTATTTCCTGCTACTCTCGATTACTCCCTCTGTGTATACTTCTGTACTTCCTTCATTATGTAGCATAAATGTGTCAAAGCAGATATATATAGTGGTATGTCAGTATAGATTAAAAAGCTCATGGCGTAGCATGTTGACTCGTAACGTTAACTGTGCGAGCAGTGGCCACCGCTGCCACTGGACATCTCCAATTGCTTCAGCATTACTGCGACTGGCCGGAGTTCGTTGGGGAGGAACTGTGTACCCCGCAGTACCCACTGGACGTTTTCCCATTGCTTTAACATTATTGCGGCTGGCCGGAATTCGTTGGGCTAGGACTGTGGCTGGCCAGAGTTCGTTGGACAGAGCCTGCGGCCGCCGCAGTACCCACTGGGCGTCTCCCGTTGTTTCATCATTACTGCAGCTGGCCGGAGTTCGTTGGACTGGGACTGTGGCCCCCGTAGTACCCACTGGGCGTCTCCCATTGCTTCAGCATTACTGCAGCTGGCCGGAGTTCGTTGGGCAGGGACTGTGGTCCTGCAATACCCACTGGGTGACTTACACTGTTCTAGCATTACTGCAGTTGGCTGGAGTTCGTTGGATAGGGACTCGTGGCCCCCCCCAGTGCCCACTGGACGCCGTCACCGGCAGTCGAATTCCCTTATAGAAGGTGCTACAAGTTAGGATATGCTTTCGTTAGTTTTTTTTTAAAGACATCTTTAGCCGGCAATTATTACTAAGGAAGTAAATGACAAGTGGAGAGATACCACAGCTATCACTGGGAAGGAGGCCGTGCCTCACCTAAGATATTATCGGAGACCCCGTGCATCAGTGAGTCTCCTTTGCAGTGCAGGGAGTTAGATAGTCATTCGAGTGCCAGTTGACGGCCAGAAGGGAACCAGTTTGT